>JAADXZ010000062.1:0-54259 GCA_023338055.1 Phytopythium mirpurense
TCAACAAGCATAATAGCTGTCTCGTACCTGGGATGACAGGTCGAAACCCAGCGGTGTGTGACGTCGATCTCATCTGGCGGCGAAGGCGGTTCTGGTCGGTCTCCGAGCACTCGCTGAACTTGTGCGACTGCACCGACGCCGTCTCTGTCTCTGGTTCCAACGACACCTCCGTCCGGCAGAGAGGGCACGACGTGTGATTCCACAACCACTTGTCGACACAGCAGGCACTGCTCGACACCAAGCACATCCCAAATTGCATACGTCAGGACGCGTCCGTTGACACACGAGCACTTGCTCGGAACGTACTGGAAGAAGTGCTGGCACGGCAACGTCACAATGTGGTCGCCAATGCCGTAGCGGATCTGGCAAATCGTGCACTGCTTTTCTGTCTCGTTCACGGTGCCAAGCGCGATCGGCAGCTGGTAGCGGATCTCCACGGAAAGTCCCCTGCGGAACACACAATCAAGGTCAACGCCTGCTTGCTGGTAGGCTGTAGGCTTCGGTAGACCAGCGAGGACACTCACTTTTCTTCGCACAGCGGGCTGAAGCACTCCAGTTCGGGGCTGCTGCTCAGCGCGCAGCCCTGCAGCATGAGTTGGCGGAGGTATTCTTCGCTCGACACTTTGTTCTCGCACGAGTTGCGGTCATTCTTGTCACAGGTGAAGGAGCGGTCCAGCGATGAAAGTTCCTCGTCGCTGCTGCTACTGGACGACAACAGTGACACGTGAGCCGGACGGACATATTTGCAAAGGAGGCCAAGGCAACAACTCCCACCTCGACCCCGAACTCATCATCGACCAGTCGCTGGACTTGGACACTGTAGCGTGCTTCCACCCGCTCCCCTTCGTCTCCAGTGTGTCGCACCCCTCGATCCCGCGCTTGCGCGCATTGTTGTACTCCATGTGGCGCTGCCGAATGCAGTCCTGCAAGACAGCGCGTGCACAGTCCACAACTGGGTCGGAGCGGCCTGACGAGGCGAATGGTGAAGAGGTCAACGACGACCCCGACGATGCTGAAGAGCTGGTCGATGCGGTCGAGGCAACCGACGCGGGCGGCGCATCTCCATCACTTGGCTTGCAAAACGCGTCGCTGGACGAGAGCAGCAAGTCGAAACGCCTCGAGCGATCGCTGGGGGTGGCGCCTTTACGATTCGCCTTCCCTTGGGAGGCGCTCGTAAAAGAAATCATGTCGTCATCGAACTCGGGGAGAGAGGGACGGATCGGTCGCGGGCCGTAGGTGCTGCCGCGCGAGGTGGACAATGAGCCAGACACTCGGGGGCCCTTCTTCTCCTTCACCACCTTCCGCTTGGTCGTCGTCGTCGGTCCCGTCGACCATGAGATGTCAGTGTGTAAAGTCGGATCCGACGACCCAAATGCCGGCGACTTCTTGCCGGCGACGGGTCTCGAGCTGACGGCGCTTCTTGACGACGAAATGGCTGCTTTCTTCTTGCCGAGGGCCGATCCGCGGCGAGGAGACGGTCGCGACGAAAAGGAGGAGAAAAACTGGGGCGAGCCCGTCGAAGACGCTACGGTTGACGCGGTCGACGCCAGCAGAGGAGCCCACGAGTCTCGAAAGGATATCGCCGATGCGGCCGGTTCTTCTCTCGCTGGAACCAAGGTCGCAGTGCGGGCGGCGCGCTTCTGCCAGCGCATCTTCTCCGCCTGGGAGGCTGAGTGGGCCACGCTACTACAACTTATGCTATGATTTATACTACTACTGCTTCTGCCGCCGGCGCTGGAAGGGACGGCGTCGCCGTGGCCGTGACCAAGCGCCACCCCCGCCACACCGCCGCCGCCACCCCCGCTGCTGGCGCCTGCTGCGACGGCCGCGAACTGACTCGACGGGGAGTTCGCGGGCTTGGGGACGCCGTCCGAGGACGACGAGATGCTGCCGCTCTTGCCGTGCGTCCAGCGCCACCACGACCCGTCGGCCGGCTTCCCGGTCGGTACGCGTGCGGCATCGCTCCCCTTTGCGTCCATATAGCCCGGCGGTCCAATGTCTGCGGAGGTTTCGTTCGTACGACAAGGAAGCGTCAGCGTCTTACTACGAGGAAGTCTTCCATACCATACGGGCGCTTTTCGGACAATACGAGCCGTGCATGTGCGCGCGCACCTCTTATCCCGATTCCGTTGTCGAGTCGATACGCGGAAGCTTACGCGGTGATGACTGCGCAGGTACGAGCCGCCATATCCCCAAACAAACGTTAGAGGCATGTGGCGGACGCCTCGCGAGATCTTGGCGACACACTCGAGCGTACATGAGAGAGCTGCTTGGCGCGACTTGGGCATGGAGCGATCGGCGAGCGCGCGAGTTATATTAAGACGCGCACGGACGCGGCGGCGGCGGGAGGGGGGCTGGGAGCAGCCGACGCGGCGCTGGGGATGAGAACGGGCGCTCGCTGGACGGACGGCGCTGGTCGATGGAGCCGACGCGATGGGGCGTGGAGGAGGAGGGAGCGCGAAGAGCGTCGTCCCGATACGGGCGGGCGGTCGAGCGCGGGCTGTCGCTGACTTGGTTTCGCTATACCACGAGGTCTTGTGGCCTTCCCGCGAGCCTTTTGGCTTGTGCTTTGGCTGTTGCTGCTGTGCGCTGTTGCGAGCAGGCGGAAGGGAGGAGGGGGCGACGAGGAAAAAGAGAGGGATTGTTTGTTTGCTTTCTTCCGTCCCTGAAAAGGTGGTCAATAGTGAAATCAAGTGGAAGGGATTGCCCTACATACTGCCGGGTCGGCCCGTTTAGCACTAGGTGAACTTTCAAATACAAACGTCAAGTAAAAACGAGGAGACATGGTTGGAAATCTCTCTCATGCCTTCCGTTGGGCTAAAAAAACTACCGGAGAAGAGCGGCGGATGCATGTGATTGCATCGCATGTCCGAGTATCAGAAAGGTCCGGTACTGGCACGCTTGGTCGTGGGGCAGTCGATCAATGGGTGGGCTCGAGGGACTCGACTCGAGTCCCTACACTGGAGACCCCAGCGCCCACCCGCGTCTCGAGGGACTCGGGTTGCAGCTTGCAGGAATTGGCTCCTGACCGTCCGGCTGACGTGCCGTGGGCCGCAGCGCAAATGATTCTCGCGTCATCATGGGTTCTAGGCGTCATCCAATGGCAGGACACGCCTATCGAAGCCTCCACCAGGCCAAGCAATCGAATCGCAATGCATGTCTTGATACTTAGAGCCAAAGCTCGCTCGCATCCCTTCGCCGCGCGGTGGTCTCCTTTCACCCTGACACAGCGCAGCCAATGTGGCGAACGGGAAAAACTCCCCACTGGGATGCATCCAGCAACATGGCTGCGGATCGGAAGAGAGGTTGCCAACGCTACTCTCTCTTTCTCTCTCTCTCTCTTCGTCCCGCACCCGCGGCCTTACGCCACCTTGGCCAGCTCCCACGGCTGCCACAGGTTCTCGCCGCTGCTCGTCTTGCGGCGACTGCGCGGGGGCGACGCGTGCGCAACGCCAGTGATGTCGATCTCGTCCTCCGTGTCGAACTTGCTCTCATCGTCCGACGACGCAATGCCGTACTGCCGCCGCTCGTCGCCGTGCACAAACACGGGCTCCGCGCCAGCGCCGGCGCTCGACGTCGAGCTCTCCGAGATAAAGCTGTCAAACATTACCTTCTGCTTGCGCTGGCTGCCAGGCTGCCAGGTGCCCATCGACTCCGCAGCGCCACTTCTCGCAGGCGGCGCGTGTGCGCGAGCGTCTCGCAAAGCGCTCTTGGGCTTCTCGCGATGGTTCGAGCGGCTCGTCGAAGGGTTGCTGCTGCCGACGCTCGCGTCCGACCGCAGCGGCTTGTCTGGGTACATGTGGAACTGCCCCGACGCCGAGCTGCTCGCGATCGACGGCGCCGCCGCCTTCTCCGACTGCTTTTGGCGCCGCCGCTCCTCCTCGGCGAGCGACAACGCCGAGAACTTGGTTGTGTCGGCCGCCGCGTCCGTGTTCTTGTGCGTCTTCTTCGTGTGCGACGGGCGCTCCGGCAAGTAGTCGTTGAACACGTCGTATGCCGCGTCGTTCAAGGCGTTCGTGCGCGCGTCCTGCACCGGCGGCGGCGGCGGCGCGTGGCGGCCGGGAACGCGACCCATCGACTCGCGCATCGGCATGCTGGCGCGCTGCGACTGGCTGGCGCGCGCCGGCATGCTCTGCATCCGCATCATGCTGCCTCGCTGCGACTGGCTGCCTCGCTGCGACTGGCTCAGCCGCTGCGCCTGCAGCGTCGCCGAGGCCGAGGCCGGGATCCAGCTATTGCGGCGCGTCAGGCCGGGCGCGCGCTCGCCATGGTTGGTGAACGTGTCGATCACCATCGACTCGCGGATGTAGTCCATGTCCGAGCCCGACAGGGGCGTCGCCGTGTCGACCAAAAAGTTGCGCACAATGTCGAACGCATAGCCGCCGCACGTGGGGCACTTGGGCGCGTCCGAGAACGTCCAGGCCGCCAGCAAGTTGACGAACGCGCGCAGCGCCTTGACGCGGTAGTTGACGACCGGCGCCGTGCGCGACACGAGCAGGTGCTTCTTCGGGAACGCAAACAGCGTGAGCGCGTGCAGGTAGTGCTCGCAGCCGGGGCACGTGTCCGGCGACGTCGTCAGGAACTTGACGAGCTTGTCGCGCAGCGCCAGGAACTCCGAGTAGCGGCGGTGGACCTCCCACGTCTGGCCGTTGGCCGTAAAGCGGCCCGCGAGGCGGTAAACCGTCGCGCCCTGGTACGTGCTGGCCGACAGCAGCCACACGCGCAGCTGCCGTTCCTTGTCGGCCGCCATGTTCACCTGGCCCATGCTCATGCGCGGCAGGTGGTCGAACGACTCCCTCATCCTAGCGGCCGGTAGCGCAGGCGGCGCACGCGTACTGCAATGTATTGGTTTGTACCTTTCTTTAGGTAGGTGGTGGTCGGTCGAGTCGTCGAATTCCCCAATGCTAGAGCCGGCTGGTCCGGCCGCACGAGCGCACGCGAGGCGCTCTTTCTCTCTCCTGGTTGTGCCCCTTGGATGACTACCAAGTAGTCAAAATTGCTCAAAAGATGCGGCTAATTTCGTAATTTTGATTGTAATCAGTCTCACTTTCACCCAGTTTCAAAACTTATATTAGTACTGCACAGATTGATTCCGTTAAAAATGCAAGAAGAAAACTGCTGATGCACTGATATAGTAGCAGGACAATTTTTTGCGGTACATTCTGGATCGATTGATTGAAGAACCGCGGCTGATGCGGACTGACCCCTTCGACATGGTGGAAATGGAGTGTACCACACAGACATGGATCCAAGCCTGAATGATGCTGGATGATGCGATGGCCTCAAATTCCCGTGGTGCAAGGTTTGGATCACACTGACGGTTCACATGCCGTAGAACTGTATTTGCGAAGCCAGCCTCTATAAATATTAGCGTATCACGTAGGCCAATGAAGCGACGGCAAGTCTGTTGGCGGGAGGTGATACGGTTTCACCAAGTCAGTTCACAGTTCACTTGTCGTGCGTTGCTGTTCGTTGGGCCTGGAAATTCGTATTTTCCAAGTGCTCTGAAACGGACGCGCATTCGAACGCCAAAGTTAAAGTTACCCTAACGCTTGGACATGCGTGCTGTAGTAGTGCATGACAAGGTTGAACTGGAGGCGTCCATGCCACTTCAACCCGCCTCGAAATTGTTGAACAAAAGATTTCTCCATAGTGTATTGCACGACGTGCCAACGTGAGCAGCCTCGGTCGTCGCACCACACAAAGGCGCGTCGGACAGTCCAATTGCTCGAGGTCGCCACAAACACCAGCGCTCGCTTCTTCTATGACTGTTGGGCTCTCCGTGCAGCGGAGCATCAACTACAGGATTGTATCGGAAAATTTCAATGCCGTTGCCAACCGCTGGCCCTGACCTGCTACAGTAAAATCGTGCACTCCGATTTGGAGTTTAGGAGTTTGAATTTGAAACCCACGCACCAGATTCTTATCTGCGTTGCCTCTTCGTGTTCAGAACAATCCGGAGAACAAGGGCGGACCATGAGCGTACTTCATTAATTTATCCAATCCCTGCGCTCCGTTTGCGATGTCGAGTTATTCAATCGGTGGCAGCAGCCCGATGTTGGTCAATCGAGCAAGCGCTCTTCCGTCGCCATTCGTGGACGTGGATCACTTGGTTTCAGTATGACCATCTGGCTCTGAATCCCTCGCGCGCCAGCTGGCACCACCCGCCCGACCCCGCATGCGTCCGTCTTGTTGTGTGGATCGTCTTCCATCCAATGGAAGCGCGATTGTCGCGCGCCGCCTGTTCCCCCAAGCGCGATCCGTCGCGAGGATGACGATAGGATAGCTCTCTTATCACAGTAGCCAGACACGCATTATACACGGGATCAGAGCTGACTGCCGCGCGGCTCCCTCCACCCTCCACCTCATTCTCGGATCCTCCAGGTCAAGCGAACAAGAAGACCTCACGCGACCAAGGCATCACACGACAGTCGCAGTCGCAGTCGAAGTCACTGTCGCAGTCGCCGTCGTCTTGTTCCTTGGTCATGACGGACCGCTTCAGCTACTCGCGCAACGGCGTGCAGGGCCGCGTGGACGAAAAGTGCCTGGTGCGGCTGACGATCCCGTCGGTGGACACGGCGAGCGGCAAGCGCGTGCAGTACCGCGTGCGCATGGTGAACCTGCAGACGCGGCAGGTGTGGGAGGTCTCGCGGCGCTTCTCCGAGTTCTTCAAGCTGCGCGCCGAGCTGATCGCGTACCTGTCGGCCGCCGACAAAAAGTGCCCCGGGTGCGTCAACTACGAAAAGGTGCTGCTGCGCTTCGAGTTCCCGCGCAAGCACGTCTTCACGAGCGACTCGCCCGTCGTGGTCAACTACAGGCGCAACGCGCTCACGGCCTTCGTCGCGCTGCTTGCGTCGCACACGTTCACCACCTCGCCCAAGTGCCCCACGTGCAGCGGCTTCGCCTTCACGGGCGTGCGCGACTTCCTCACGGAAGGACTCGTCGTGATGGACGGCCAGGCCGCGTCCTCCTCGCCCGTCGCGAGCGGCGACGACAAGCAGGCCGCCGCGCGCGACACGATCCGCGAGTCCATGAACGTCAAGGACTTCACCAACTATCACCCGGTCGCGAGTCTGCGCCAGGTCAACAGCGACGGCAAGTTCACGTCCGAGGTGCGCGTCAAGACGCACAGCCCCCGGCAATCGGCGCGCCGCCACCACCACCACCACAAGCACGCGCAGACCAAGACCAAGTCGTCAGGACAGAAGCACGAGTCAGTTGGACACCCGCCGCCGTCGCCGCCGGCCAAGACGCGGGACAGCTTGTCATCCACTGGCTCGAGCAGCAGCGACCCAGTGTCGCCGCCCTCGATGCCGCCATCACCCCAAAAGGTCCATGCCAAGACGTCCGCCCAGGTGCTCGAGTTCAACGACGAGGAGAAGGAGGACGAGGACTTTTCGTCCTTCACTGCCCAACCGCCAAAGTCGGCGGCGGCGGTCGAGCCCAAGCAGGTGGAGGACACTGTTCCGGCCGCCAAGCCCAACAAGACGCGCTTCCACTTCACGAGCAGCCCGCGAGAGTCCTTGGACCGCGAGAGCACCATTAACTTTGACGACGAGGACGAGGAAGACGAGGAAGACGAAGACATCAACCTCGACTTTATGAAGTCCGTCTCGGTCGCCAAGACCTAAGAAAAGCCGTCACACGCTGACGCCGCCTACGCCCAATGAATGGTGCGACCAGTAATACCATCCCGCATAGCGGGTCTGTAATAAAAGTCTTACACTTGCCATCACCTCCCTCCGGCCGACCGACCGACCGACCGACCGATCGACTGACGACCGAGTAAGATCACGGCGATCACAGCCGCTCGTCGTCGTCAAAGTCGGGCTCGTTGATCTTGTCGATGGCCGCGCGGATCAGGTTGTTGTCCTTCGGGTGGAAGTACAGCGCCGTCGTGAAGTAGCGCAGCGCGTCCTCTCGCCGCCCGAGCCGCTTGGCCACGCGGCCCATCATAAAGTGCACCGACGACTCGCGCGGCGCAAAGTTGCGTACCACGCGCAGCTCCGCCAGCGCCTTTGGCACGCGTATCAACAGCAAAAGCAGCAGCAGCAGCAGCAGCAGAAGCAGCACATGGTGGCGAATTGTGAGTCCAAGAGCCACTCACCACGAACATGCCAAGGACGTATAGAGCAAGAGCGAATACCGTACCTCGTCAAAGCGCTGCTGGGTGATAAACACGTTGGCTCGTTGGAACCGGGCTTGCGGGTTCAGCGGCTGGAGCTCGCCGGCGGTCGCGAGCGCCGCCAGCGCGTCGTCGAAGCGGTGCATCGAGTGCAGCACCATCCCGAGGAAGCAGTGGAGCAGCGAGCTGCGCGGGTTGATCTCGAGCGCGCGCTGGAAGTGGTACTCAGCGAACTCGAACTTCTCCTGCCGGTAGTAGATCGTGCCGAGGCCGTACCAGGCGTTGTAGTGGCGCGCGTCCGTGCGGATCGCGTGTCGGTAGCAGTTGGTGGCCTTTTCAAAGTCCTCGTTCGACACGTACTCGTGGCCTGCGAGCGTGTATGCATACGTGTACGTCGGGTCCAGTTGGATGGCCTGGAATAGTAAATCCACCTCAATCCGTCAGCTTCAAGGCCATCCATGCGAAAAGCAGCGACTCAAACGCTCATACCCGCTGGAAGAACGTGAGAGCTGTGTCGTGCTCTTTTTGGAGGCTGAAGCAGTTACCCGCGACACACCAGGCCTCCCGCGAGAGCCGATCAAAGTCCGTCACCTGCTGTGCCAGGTACGACAGCTCGACCTCCTTCTTCATGTGCCACAGCGCCGTCGAGTACAGGTCCAACCCTTCCATGCGGTGGGGCTCGGCGCGATACATGGCGCGATACACGTCCTGTGCCTGCATTGTGGGCAGCAGACACCAACAACGAGTGCGTTGGGCGCAAGGTCTAGACTTTTCCAGCTTCATGCGAGACCAAATCACGCACCTGCTGATAGTCGGCCATCTCAAAGTACCCGCGGCCAGTCTGCTGCAGCACCCACCCCGACTTCTGCTGGCTTTGAGGAAGCCTCTCCAGCAGATCCAAGGCTTCTCGGCACTGGTACGCGCTGATGCGCTGATAAATAGCACCGAACGAGCTTAGCAGCCGACGCAGCTCCTGCGACAATATCAACATCAACTCCGTCAGCCTTCAGACCACGCACTGACTGCCCGTTGCGGAGATTGAAGCGCTCTACCTGTTGACCGTGTCGTGCTCGCTCTTCACGCTCGCCACCTCTACGCCTCGGCCTCTCCTTATCCGCTATCGCCCGCGCGGGGAACACAGGATCCATCTTCCTGGTCTGGTTTTCCTGGTGTGGCTGACCATTCAGCAGCACAGCAGCGGCGGTTAACGGTTCCATAGGTGCCACTATCGCGATGCTGAAAGAGTGTACCTGGGGCGAGTCGTCCGAGAACGTCGACGAGAACGACAAGCGCCCCTGGCGCCACGCCTTCTCCTCGCTATCAGCTAGCGGCCGCCTGTATGCCTTCCGTGGCTTGTTGTTCGGGGCCGCCGCGCCGCTGGCCAGTAATCCTCCACCCATGCGTGGCTTCTTGGCGACGTCATTGGCGTATCGCTCTGCGATCGGCGTCTTGAACGCCAAGTGGTACGGCGGCTTGGTCAGCCCTGGCTTGGGCCGAGTCGTCACGTTCTCAATCTGCGGCGTCGGTAGCTCCATGAGCGACTTTGGCCGTGGCGTGGAGAACGACTCGTCCGACGACCCGTCGTTGGCCGCCGGCTCATTGTTGTCCGCCTCCTCCGAGCTCGCTCGCTCCTGCTCCGACTCGTTGAGCGTCGCCGGCATCTCCTCGTCTTCCATAGAGTATGCTTTAGTAGTTAAACAGGTAACGTCAGCTCTATTGATCGTCCTGGGGCAACAGCAAGCAAGAAAACAGGCTGCGAACCTGCGTCAAAGTACGTGTCCGGTCCAAAGAACCGCGCCGCGTCGGCGTTCGCTCCGAGGTCGCACAGCGCCTCGTACGCCGACCACAGGAACGGATCCATCTCCAGACTATGCGTGAATGCATAGGACAGACAGATGCATAAAACCTGGGAGTGAGCACGACGCAGACGCCACACGACTCGACTGCATCAGCAGCGCACCTCTTGACCAAGTACTCGATCGCCTGCTGGCGGCGGTTCGCGCGCCTGCAGAGGCGCCCCATGAGGTACATCCCTGCGGCTCCAAGCGGGATGTGGCGGTCGTCCGCGGTGCCTACGCCTGGGGAAAAGTCTCGCTCCCCGTCCCCGTCCAGCAGCGCGTCTTCGGCCTCTGCAAGTCGTCCCAGTTCCAAGCAGCACGTCGCCAGCAAGTAGCGGTTCTCGGCGCGCCGCGCGCCCGCAAGCACGGCGACCGCGCGGCTGCGCTGCCCAGCGCGCGCGTAGCATGTTGCGAGCAAGAAGACGTTCTCCTCCGTTGGGTTCTGCGCGCTCGTGGCAAGCCCACGCCGAAGCGTCAGCTTGACGGTTGACGACGTTCGACCAATGCGCACAAACCACACAGCGACGTACGTGCGCGACGAGTCGCTCTGCGAGGAAGCGCGCCGCGTCATACACGCATACGTCCAGGTACTCGCGGATCTTGGGCACTAGCGCCGCCTCCAGCGCGTCGCCCGTCACCGCCGCCATCGCCAGTCCGCCGGTCCTGCCTGCTGGGGAACCAAATGCTGCTTTCGAAACCGCTTCGCGTGGTCGAGTTCTACCGTATTTTGACCCTTCGTTCTACCGTGTTCTGTTTTCTTGAGTGCGAAGCCTTCAAGTCACCTTCGTGCAACTCGAAAGATCTCAGCTTGTGTGGTCCACACTTTCGACTTCCGCCCCCTCAGGTAGACCAAAAAGGCGGAAGGACAGTCCAACACACGAGCACCACGGAGGGGAGCGACAGGAAGATGCAGCGGCGCCAAGGAGGAGGAACGCGAGCGTCAGCGCGCAAGGTCAACGGCCCCAGCGGCAGTGGCAACGGCAACCGGCCTGGTGGGAACGGCTCCCGGCCGGGCGCGGTGATTGGCGTGTCGACGATCCCGCTGTCGAGCCGCTTCTTGCACCTGGCGCAGGAAGCGCCGGTGAGCGCCAAGAAGCCTACGCAGCCGACGGTCAAGCTGCCGCGCAAGAAGCTCCAGGGCGGGCCTGTGCTTCGCTCGCAGACCAGCGCGGCTGCCAAGGCCAAGAACGCCGCCAAGCAGACGGCGCTGCAGCAGAAGGCCAAGCTCAAGCAGCGCGTCGAGGAGGGGAACCGCGTCAAGCGCCAGCAGGTCGTGCAGAAGCACCGCAAGGGCCTGGAGCAGGCCGCCAAGCCGACCAAGAGCGCTGCCAAGCCGGGTAAGAACGCATCGAAGCCTGCGCAGGCAAGTGGGCGAGGGGGGCGCGGTGGTCGCGGAGCTAGAGGCGGTCGCGGAGGGCGTGGCGGGCGTGGCGGACGCGGAGACGACAAGAAGAAGGACGTCACGAGCGATGACCTCGACATGGAGATGGACACGTACTGGTTCGACGCCGGTAAGGGGCCTGACCCGAAGGCCGTGCAGCTGGACCGGCAAATGGAGGACTACTGGGCATCCAAGCCCCAGAAAGGCAACCCGGCTGCCGAGTCCAGCGCCACCGATGCCAGTGGCGACGCCGCAATGGAGGACAAGTTGTGAGCGTGCTTCACATCGCGTTGCTTCGAGAAGCCTCAAAGTCCCTATGTGGGATATTGTGAAAGAGAAGGCAGCGATCCCGTCGCCGCCGGATCAGTCGGTGGCAACGGTGGAGCGTTCACGAGTCAAGGCGGCGGAGCAGAGACGCCGTCTCTAAACAACCGATTGGCGTGCCCAGCGAAGATCGGCGACAAGCAAAAGAACGCTCGGAAAACGACTCTCTCTTGTCTTTGTTGGGGTGAATGGATGGACTCCTATGCTCGGACTTCCTCCCGAGCGACCGGGCGCGGCGTGGACACAAGCGGCGTGCAGTGGACACCAGCAACATGCAAAAAGCAGGCAACTCCAGGCTCGCGTTGCTGCCTGGAGCTGGCGGTGATCACCCAGACCAGGGCTCGCCGCTGTTTGGTCGACATGGTCGACAAGAGCGGGTCGGGGGACGCGGTCAGTCGTACAACGCCTTGTCGTACTCGACCTTGCTGAGCTGCTCCTTCCAGGAGGACCACTCGACTGCAGTCATCATCGGGAGCAAGAAGTCCGCAGTGTTTCGCGCGAGAAGCTTGTACGACTGCCGGAGTTCAATGCGCACAGCACACCCGTTGCTCGCTTGTTAGCGGGGGATCACTACACCAACGGTGCATGTAAGGTACGACCTGGTGGATGCTACTTACGCTCGAGTTGAAGTGGTACTTGTCGTACAGCAGCGCGTCCTCGCGGCGAAACGCGTAGCTGTCCAAGCGCGGTCCAAGCACAACAGGAAGGTCCTCCGACGAAGTGCTGTACGCCAGACAACAAGGGCAGCCCGTGTCAGCCGATGGTCACCTCTATGCATCTCCCTCTCGTCCCTCACCTCTTGCAGAACTCCTCCAGGGCAGTGTTGAGCTCGCTTGCGATGCTCGCAGCCTGGGCCTCCGTCGGGATCGGGCTCACAGACGTGGCCAAGCATACGCGCTTCCCCTTCTTACGCAGGGCGTCGCAAATCTCCATGAGGTTGCGTCTGATCTCGGCAGCACTCGCGAGCGGATCCCTGCGCACAATACCGGTACAGACTCAGCCGTGCTCTTTCCTTGCTCGAGTTCTAGCCAAGCGCGATCCGTACCGCAATTCGATAGAGCCGAGGATGACAATCACGATAGCCGCGTCGCCGGTGCTGCTCGCGTTGAACACGCTCTTGAAATACTGCAGCATAGTATACGTTGGGGACGCCATAGTTTGAGCAACGGGCCCGAGCGTGCCTATGAAGCTTTGATAGCATGTGCCAGAGCGGGAGCACACCCACCTGCGTCGGGGCGTTCATCTTCCAGTCGCCGGAGCGCGAGCCCGGGACGCCGGCGTTGACGATCTCCCAGTTGTGGCGCACCTTGCAGAGGGTGGCGTGGTGACACAAGTTAGCGACAGCAACCAGCGCAGAGTCGGCAGTAGCGCTTCGAAGCATTGCAAAGCGCTGATGACCCGCGCACACACCCTGTCGCTCTCCTTGACGAGCTGCGTCAAGTACTGCGCGATGCCCGCGCCGCTGGCCATGGTCACATAGTCGCCCACGCCGGCAGCGAAGTCGTCGCCGATCACCACGGCCTTGTGCAGGAAATGGTCAGCCGGTCGCAGGCTCTTGACGTGCACGAAGTCCACGAGGAAGCGGCAGATCCGCCACCACAGGAGCGCCAGGAAGAGCCGCAGCTTCTCGAACGCCATCTCGAAAGTGATCCGAAGAGTCTGTCAAGGGTTTCGAACGCGCGTCATTAATATCAGCTAGTAAATCGGTTATGCGTTAGTTGACCAAGCGGCGGTCGAAGAGCTGCCCATCACGCTCCAGAAGACCAACACTCACGACTCAATACTCAACCCAAGTAATTCACACGTGCGGCCGTAGGCAACCTCGCACAAGGCAAAAAGCGCCCTACCCTACCGGCAGTCCCGCTCCCGCTTAACTGACGGCTCTATGGGGAACCGCGGGCGGAGGAGAGGGACGGCCGCGCGGGCGTCCGAGCGCGACCCCACGGCGGCCTATGCGGTCAGCAAATCGCCACCGCCGCCGCGGCAGGAGTCGCCTGACAGCGGAGACAGCGACGGCTCGACGCGCTCGGACGTGGCGCCGAGCGCCGAGATCGTGTCGCTGCGGCGCAAAAAGGCGCGCGGCGGCAGGACGCTCGCCATCGTGCGGTACGCGGACGGCGCGAGCTACGAGGGCGCCGTGGATGACGAGGAGCGGCGGCACGGCGCCGGGGAGCTGGTCGTGCGCTGCGGCCACACCTTCAAGGGCGAGTGGGTGCGCGGCGTCTTGCACGGGTGAGCCAGCGAGCGAATGCCTCGCGTCCGCGTCGGCAGGACGCTGCTCACCTTGTAGCGCAGGGCTCTCTGTGTGTAGTAGTGTCAATGCCATGCGCATACACTGCAACACGGAGGCCCACGCGCCGGAGCCTGCGCCTGCCTGTGCGACGCCCGCCCTCGTTCCGCCAGCGCGTGACGAGTGTGCCCGTGCTCCTTGCTCGCTTCAGGTTCGGATCGCAGATCTTTGCGTGCTCGGGCGACCGCTACGAAGGCATGTACCACAAGAACCAGCGCCACGGAGTCGGCACGTACGTCTGGCGCAATGGAGACAAGTACGTCGGCGGCTGGCGCCTCGGCAAGGTACGGCGTTAATAGCCGTACAGATCCGCCAGCCTTGTTGTCCGTGCCTGTGAGTAGTGGCATTAACCTCAATTCGCCCGTGGGTAGATGCACGGCCGCGGCTCCTTCTTGTGGCGCAATGGCGACACGTACGAAGGTAGAATCGCACCTGAAACAGTGACAACTCACGAGCGGAAGCCGTCTGAGGGAGAGCACTGCTTCGTATCCTGTAGGCGACTGGAAGCGAGGGATGATGCACGGCCGCGGGAAGAAGACGATGGCGAGTGGAGACGCCGTCGAGGGCGAGTGGAAGCGCAACCAAGCCAACGGCCACGGCGTCAAGACGTTCAGCTCTGGCGACCGCTACGAGGGTCGGTTCCGGCGCGACGAGCGCCAGGGCTACGGCGAGTACACGTGGGCGAACGGCGACATCCACCGCGGAGCTTGGCAGGCCGGCGAGATGCACGGCCACGGGCTTTTCCTCGTCGCCGGCGGCGGCTCGCTACAGGGCACGTGGTTCCGTGGCAAGCTCCAGGGGCGTGGGGTGCAGCGGTTCGCCTGCGGAGCTGTCTATACCGGCGAGTTCCGCGACGGCAAGAGGCACGGTGAGGGCACCATGGAGTTCGCCGACAGCGACGTGTATGAGGGGAGCTGGGTATGTGACCAAGTCGACGGGTACGGCTCGTGGTCGTCGCCCGTGGACGGCCAGTTGTTCGCTGGCAACTGGAAGGCGGGTCGCCCGTCGGGTGTGGGGCTCTTCTGCCGGTCGAGAGCGTCTGCCTCGGACATTGACGACGCTCACAGCCGATCGAGCGAGGATGCGGCCGCCACGATGGAGCTCGGCGAGTTCGTAGACGGCGTGCTGCAGCCGTGCGGGTCGTTCGTGGTCCGAGCGCTGGTGATGCCGTCATGATACAATAGAGAGGCTACCTATTGTTCCTACCCATGGAGACCTGCAGGCTGAGCGCCACGGTCACGACTGCAACCGAGTCCACAGCAACCAAGAACGCGGTCGACTGTCACAAAAATGTTGTCTAACTTTCCGCTGGGCGTGGTTGTGCCTGTCACCCGTGCTTGTTTTTGCTTTTCGTTGTCTTTCGCTCTCACGATACTCCTCTCGTTGTCGCGCCCTCTCGACCCCAAGCAAGAGCTCTCCGAGGCGGCCAAAAACGCAAGACGCAGAGCCACAAGAACGCCCCGAGCGAGCAGGCAAAAGCTACCCAGCGGTCCCTATCCAGTTAGTGTCGGCGATCTCGTCTCGTGTGTCGCGCGGGGAAGAGGAGGAGACGGGGCGCCGGCACCGCTGCCGACGCCCACGAGATCGCAGCATGGCCAACCCGCGACTTTAACCGAGCGTGGGGAACGCGCTCATGTCGGCCACGTTGGGCACGAAGCCGGCGCGGCCGCCACGGCCGCCACGGCCACCGGGAGCGCGGCCACCAGGCGCGCGGCCACCAGGCGCGCGGCCACCGCGGCCGCCACGGCCGGCGCCACGGCCGCCACGCGACTCCGAGTCGCGCTCGCGGAACTGGCGCTCCGGCTGCGCCGACTGGAAGCCCAGGTCCGTGATGACCTGCTTCTTGCGGCCCGAGGTCTTCTTGCTGAAGACCTTCTCGAACTGCGACTCCATGAAGTCGGGCGTCTTGCCGTCCTTCGAGAGCTGCACCGCGCCCGAGAAGTCCTCCGTCACCTGGCGGACCTCCACCTCGGCGAAGAGCTCGCCCGTGCGCTTGGCCTTGGTCTGGGCAAGGTACTCCTCGTACGAGAGCTGCACCTCCTCCTCCTCCTCCTCGACGACCTCCTCAGCCGGGGTCTCCTCGTCGCCCGACACCTTCTCGCCCTCCTGGACCGACGCCTCGGCAACCCTGGTCACCACCACCACAAGCGTCAGCGTCAGACCTGCTCGCGACCACTCTCGCGCATCTCCAACTTCGCTCGACAGGCTGACGCCACGTACTGCTCCGTCTTGTCGGCCTCGTTGCCCCAGTTGCGGGCGCCGCCGCCCTGCTTGCTGGTCTCCTTGCCGCGGCCAGTGCCGCTGCGGCGCTCGAACTCGCGGCGCGGGCCACGGCCGGCGCCACGGCCGCCACGACCTCCACGGCCGGCACCACGGCCACCCTCGCGGGGCTCGCGGGGCTCACGCGGAGCGCGCGACTCCCTGCTCGACCGCGATAGACACCGAACAACAGACAGACGCCGGACGCCGCGTGAGATCCCGGCCGTTGGCGGTGTGGACTCTTGCCACTGACTGACTGACTGGCTTGCGCGCCACAAGAACAAGAGACGCACTTCTTGTCGCCCTCGACGAACGGCTTCTTGTTGGCCTTCTTGTTGCCGGCGGCGGGCTTGTTAAGCGCGACCGGGGCCGACGGGGGCGCGGCCTCCGTCTTCTTGGTCACCTTGGGCGTGTTGTCCTCGTCATCCGAGTCCAGAAGGGCGAAGATGTTCTTGCTGCGGTTGGCCTACTCGCGGAGACACAGCAATCACGCCCAGTAGTTAGAGTAAGATCTCTCTCTCTCTCTCTCTCTCTCTCTCTCTCTCTTGTCACGTGGGACACGCTGCGGCGTCTTGTCTTATTCGGACGGATCCTGTCCAAGAAGACAGCAGCTGGCTACGTGGGGGAGATAAGACGCCAAGCGGCTCGAGCGTCAACGAGATTTCCCAGCGTTCTTGCGCTCTTTTCTCTTCTCGCGCGTCGCGTCCACTGGTCGCTTGCCGCCTCGCTTGCACGTTTGGCACCACCGTACAAGCGAGAAACGCCAAGGACGATCTGTATCTAGCTCCCCACGGCCAGCCGCCGCCCAGACGTCCACGCCACTCGACGGCCGTCTCGCGTGTACAACACGCAGAGCCTCCTAGCGCCGCGCCCATTGGCGTGGAGACGTACCATGGTTGGAGCTGGGGGGAGGGGGCAAAAGACTGGTTTTCTTTTGCTGCCGAGCCGAGGGATCGGGCGGGTGATCCGGGCAAAGCTGCCGGGAGCCACCCACCCACACTCCAGTCCACACCGCGAGCTAACCTCCAACCAGGCGGGCAGGTCGGGTCGGGTTGGATTCAGATTTGCTACTATAGATGGATTCGGGCTGACCCACGACCCGTGTAGGTACTATTTTGTCCGTTTCGGTACTTTACACAGAACAACCACTGTCACGCGGCATTCCGTGCCGGTGCGTGCCTACCGTGCGTCCTTCGTCCCGCCGCTGCTTCAGCATCGCGTACTGCACCGGGTCGGTCAGTAGCAATGATGGCGTTATGGCACTGTATATGCAGGCAGGCAGGCAGGCAGGCAGGCAGGCAGGCAGGCTTCGCTCCGTACATACTCGTGCTATGCATACGTAGTCTGCGCTTCTGCAAGAGAGCACAGCTTCCTCCCTCACTGAGGCGAGCAAAAGAGCGCGATGACATCAACGCAACTGGACGACTGATTGATACTGGCAGCTATCATATACTCCCGCAACCTGATTCGTCAATTTGGCGCTCTACGTTTCTTTTCAGAATGCTGATTGGCTCAAATCCTGAACTTAAATCACAAAGGTTGTACTTGGCGATCAAAAGTCACAAGAAAACACCAGAACTGGTCGCCGTCTAGCAACGCAGACAAACGCTCTGCTCTCGCAAGTCGTCCGTCGGCTCGAGCGAGCGAGCTCCCAACGCCACGACGCTCTAGACGGCCCTCTACCTCTACACGCTGCAAAATTTACAGCCTACCGGTAGCTTGAGCGGAACTCAAGTGCATTCATTACTCCGCGTTCGAAACGCACCGGCGGCGGCGCGCACAGCTCTACCCGCGCCTTCAATCGTCCAGTGGGCCGAGAGGGAACACGCGCCAACCGGGTGTTTTCACGCAGCCAGTTGGTCTTTTCTGCAAGCTCCAAGGTTTGAGGGAGAGAGAGAGAGAGAGAGAGAGAGGGATCGGACCGCCACGGCGTCCACTTCTTATTATATCGCTCGCAGATCCTCAGCAAACCGTCGGCGCACGAGGTATACGGCCGAGTGCTTCTCGTTTCTCGTCGTCGTCGTCGTCTCTAAGTATTAACAGTGCTCCCTTTCCCCGGCCAGGCAGCCGAGGCGCGCGCTGGCAGCTCCTGCAGCAGATCCATCCCATGCCGCGACGCGACTTTGGCGGGCGCGAGCCGGGCGGCGGCAGCTTCCGCGCGTCCCTGGCGCCGGCGCATACGCTCGCGGGCGCGCTGAGCTTCCACCAGTCGCGCGGCGAGTCGGCGCAGCACCGCGCGCGCGTCGCGGGCGCCGCCAAGAAGCGCGACAGCTTCGCGGCCGTCACGGACGAGAGCGCCGCCGAGAGCAGCTGGCACAGCGTCGACGGGTCCGTGGGCGGCGCCGACGGCGGACTGCACGTGCCCGAGCTGCTGCTGACCGGCTCGCAGCTCGAGAAGCGCGTCGGCCTCCAGATCCTCCACAAAAAGGTACTCCCTCCCTTTCTCTATCGTGCTCGGGACGGCACTGTATTGTTTTGGATGCAGCGCTCACCGATGCGCCATGTGGATGCCTGGATGAATACCGTAGGGCGAGGGCTTCGAGGCGCCGTGGGAGCCCGTCTTCGTCGGCGTCTACGCGCACGCGCTCTTCTACTACGAGACGCTCGCGAGCCTGCCGCGCGGCGTCGTGCCACTCGAGGGCGCCGTGGTCACGCCCGTCGACCGCATCTACCGCAGCGGCGACCGCGTCGAGACGGCCGCGGCGGACTCCAGCGCCGCCGGGTCGCGCAGGCACCGCGCCGAGGACTGCGGCCCGTGCTGGAAGCTGGCGTCTACCGCCGGCCGCGTGCTGCTCTTCCGCGCGCCGACGCCCGACTCGCGCGCCGAGTGGGTCTCGTACATGAACCAGTGCGCTACCGCCACGTCCGCACCAGTAGCTCCCGCGGGAGTGAGGAGGCGCGGCAGCCGAGCGACGACCCCGACGGCCATGTCTCCGCTGTCGTCGCAGCTGTGGTTCGCCAGCAACGAGTCCGCACCGGCCGCGCCGCCCAAACCACCGACGGCTACAGGCGACCCGGAGCTGTCAGACATGCTCCGGGACGCCATGCTGCTCGTGAGTCGGCAGAAGCAGGAGATCCTGGAGCTCAAGGCCCAGCTTTCCAAGCAGCAGGTGGTCCTGCGGCACCGAAGGGAGAGAGCACCAAGCGTCGACATCGACGGACAGGAGGCTGTCCCTCCTGGCTCCCCCATCATCGTGTCGGCCGTGCCGCCGCCGCCGCCCCTGTCAGCGTCGTCGTCGATATCGTCCTCGTCGGCTCCAGCCAAGTTAGATAGGCTCTCGCTTGAAGACCACGCCGGAGACGCCGACTCAGTCAAGGCGGTCAAGGCCTTTGCGCCCACAATGCCAGTCATCCCGGGCTTCGACGCCGCGACCAACAAGTCGCTGCAGGAGCAAACGGCGGCGCTGGCAGAGATGGCGCGCAGCCTCAACAGAGACGAGCACGAGTCGTCTGCGGCCGTGCTCACGCGCTCTCGAAGCGACGGCAAGGAGGACCGCATCGCGGCCATGGCGACGTCCCCAATGGCAATGGGAGGGTCGAACAATGACTTTTTGCAGCAGCAAGCGATCGAGCTGGCCGAGATCGCCAAGAACCTCCAGTCCTCGTTCCGACTCGACCGGCAGGTACGAGCGGCTGTGATGACACCCATGTATCGTTCTTCCTTGTTGATTTGAATGCCTCGTGCCTGCAACAGAAGGCGTCGTCCATGGGAGATAGCAGTAGCAGCGTGCCGAGCTCGACATCCACGCTGATAGGTGAGTTTATGCGGTTGAGACAGCCTCGTATTTGCCCTCCTCACTTTTGGAGACTACGGACCTCATTGTCTGTGCGCTGGGGTATTGCAGATTCCGCTGGGCAAATCGGCTCGAACGACAGCAACGAAAGCATCTTCTCCTTCACCACAGACGACTCGTACTACCTCGACGACGACGGAGAGATTGAGCGTCTGTCCGAGTTCGAAGCGGTACGCTGCACTTGATGATCTCATGCGGGCTACTCTTGATGTATATATGCGAGCGAGCAAGGACTGATTGCAGTGCGCGGCAGTCGGACAACCACTTCCTGGAGGCTAGCGGCTTCCTGGACTCGATCCAGCAAGTGATGAAGGACTTCATCGTGTCGACAGACGTGCGTCGCGAGCCGAGCCTGCCGGTGATCAACGACGACGTCTTCGCCGAGATTCGACAGAACATGGACTCCACCGACTCGACGGACCAGACCTCCCACCGCCGGGACAGCAGCGGCGAGGAGAGCAGCGACGTTCCCTCCCGCCGACTGCGTGGCTTACGCTCCAAGTCCTCTGGGGACTACAGTATCGACTCGAGGTATGTTTGCGGATGGCGTGGAGCTGTCGCGTCGCTTGTGCCGGACTCTGACGTGACGTTTTGTCGCTGGTAGTCGAATATTCAGCGCGTTTAGCCGCGCGCAGTCTGCCCGGGACTTCTTGAGCGATAGCAACGATGAGCCGGCGCCAGCCTCGCCCAAGGACTTGGCGCCGGTGCTCGTCGAAGACTCGATGCGTATCGTCGAGTCGGTGCTCCAGACGGCTGACCGCGATGAAAAGGTGCGCTCTGCAGCTATCGCGCGTCTTCTACGCTGTTTGTCCCCTGGTCTGACAGACTCTTCACCGGTCGGTCGCTCCCTGGTGCAGATGCTGCTGCTGAACCCGCTACTCCGAGTGTTTGGAAGCCACCGGCGCCTCGGACACTTGATCTCGTGGGCGATCGACATCGAGGTGGCGTCCGTCCTGAACGTCGCGACGCTCTTCCGCTCGGACGACTACGCGAGTCGACTGGTGTCCACCTACAGCAAGGCCGTGGGCATGGACTTTATCCGGATCGCACTAGCCGAGCCCATCCGGGAGATCCTGGCGCTCAGCCTATCCGATATTGAGCTTTGCCCGGTCAAAAACGAGGTGAGTGGAGCCGCGTCGGGTGCTTGCTTGATGGGGGAGAACCACCATGGGGACTCACTTGTATGTCTACTTACTACCTCGTGTCTCTCTAGGCGGTTCGCGACCATGACCAAGCGACTTCCAACGCTGACAACCTCATGAATGTGTGCCAGCGAGTCATTGACTCGATCATCGCCCATGTCGATGACGTGAGTCTCTACTCAAGCCGGTGCCTGTGCAAAAAAAGAATGAGGTGGTGGTGTAATGAGTACTGATGCCTCCTCTGGCTGTCTCCCGCTCTGCTCAGATCCCGGCGTCGTACTTCCACATCTGCTCGCACTTGAACTCCAAGGTGATCACGCGCTTCGACGGCTCCAAGGAAGGGATCGAAGCGGAAGACGCGACCACGCTGACAAGGGTGCGTGCGTCCTACGTGCTCTGACAAGCCGTGCTGCTTGGTAGTTCAATGACGGAGCCTGACGCCTGACGCCTGACGTCTGACGCCCATTGTAGGCTGTGATTGGAGGCTTCCTGTTCCTGCGGTTCGTGTGTCCCGCCATCACGACGCCGCACATGTACGGCCTCATTGACGAGCCGGCGCCGTCGCCGACGCGCCGCATCCTGGTGCTCGTGACCAAGCTGCTCTTCAAGACGGCGACGAGTGTCAAGTTCAACGACCGCGAAGCCCAGTTCAAGTGAGTGCACTGCAGCCAGCCTCCAAGCCGCTGCCTCCTTGACTACCTCTGACCGATCGGCACACGCCTTTGCTTGCTTGCTTGCGTTATTGCTCCGCAGAGTGCTCAACCCGTTCATCGAGAAGAACGCGACCGTCATGCAGAGCCTCTTTGAGACGCTCGCGGTGGTGCCGGACGGCGACATTGACGCCTGCTTCTCGACCGACAGCCGCGGCATCTTCTCGGACGTGACGGCGGACCAGATGGACAGCGACCTCTCCATGGTGCGTACGCGCTCGCCTAGCGTTGCCTATTGTATGGGTCGGGTACAGGAGATGCGTGGCGCTGACCTAGACATGTCGACCGACACGTTGACGGCACAGGTCCGGTCGGTTGCGGCCAAGAACATGGACAAGATCGAGGCCCACCTGGCGTCCCAAGGGTGCGCAACGCCCACGACCGGCCACTTCAAGGCCGCCGTGCTGTGCGGCGACCCGTCGTCGACCCACAAGCACGCCCGCGCCAAGAAGCTCATGATGAACATGCGCTTCCTCGGCAGCTTCGGCAAGCGGCCCAAGAAGCAGCAGCACGCCGAGGCGTGAAGCGGGCATCCGTCTGTCTGTCTGTCTCTCTGTCTGTGCGTCGTCCGTGTATCATGCTGGGTGCGGACAATCAAAAGGTATGTGTACCCTCGTGGCAAAAGCGATCGCTCCATTTCCATTATCAAAACTGTATGCAGGAGCTCCCTCCACACGCATCAAAAAGTGCGTCGACGCGTCTCGAGTCCCCCCACCCACCCGCGCCTCTCCACCCCGAGCAGCAGCGCTTAGACGTCGGCGTGCTCGTCCCTCTCGGCAGGCGGGAAGCCCGCGAGCGTCGAAAAGTCGTTGGTCGAGTACGCGCGGCGCGAGCGCTCCAGCGACGCGTGCACGGCCTCGGCCGGGCCCTTCTTGGTCTGGTCCATGATGGCCTGCAGCTTGACGGACGCGCTCTGGAGCGCCGAGAGCTCCGTCTCGGACACGTTGCGCAGTCCGTGGAGCGCGTTGTCGCTCATGGTGTGCGCGAGCAGCTCGTGGCCGGCCTGCAGCGCGCCGGCGGCCGCGCGCATGTCCGTCTCGCTGCTGCTGTTGGTGAGCACGCTGATGACGCGCTGCTGCTCCATGATGATGGAGCGCATCTGCTGCACCGACAGCTCGTCGTCGCGCTCGTCGCTGCGCGAGTTGGTGCGCAGAATGTCCTCGATCACGACGCCCCGGCTGAGCGCGTTGTTGTACAGCAGCCACGTCTGGATCTTGCCGGGCACGTAGAGCGCCGCAAAGCAGAGGATGACGGCGAGCGTGGCCAGGCCGAGCACGGCGTCGTAGGCAAAGTAGATGGCCTCGACCAGGCGCGAGTTGCTGCCGACGAGCACGAGTCCCCAGCAGCCGAGCGCCGCGAGCAGGTACGCCATGCTGAGCGCGCACGTCCACATGCCGTCGACGTAGGCGAAGGCGACGACGAGCGTGGCGCCCATGGCGAGCACGAGCACGAGCTTGAGGAAGCGCACGAGGCCGCTCTCTCCGTGGCGAGCCGACGACGAGAAGAAGAGCGCGTTGGCCGCCAAATAGCCGGCCGCGACCGAGAGGCTGACGGCGAAGGGCAGCCACGTGGCCTCGTGCAGGAGCGAGTGGTACGGGTCGCCCGTGGACGCGATGGCGACGCTCACGGCGGCGAAGAGCGCGCCCTTGAGCGTCACGCAGACCTTGGACCACGGGCGCAGCGAGACGAAGTAGGCGTTCTCCTCCTTGAACCAGGCTTCCCAGGACTGGTCGGCGCTGCCGCCGTCGCCGCGCATCCAGCGCAGCCACGCGGCCAGGTCGTCGACGACGTCGGCCCACTCAAAGGCGAGCGGGTTGAACCAGAAGGGCGAGCAGTACCACGAGATGACGACGAGCCAGAGCGACCACGTCATAGCCACGTACTGCTCGCCGACCGTGAAGAGCAGGTAGAGCACGAGCCCGACGGCGACCTCGACGCCCGCGTACAGGTGGCTGCTCGCGTAGAAGCGGAAGAGCTCGTCGAACTTGGAGTGCTTGGTGACGAAGCCGCGGCCCGTGGCGCGGTACTTGGCGCCGCCCGCGAGGATCGTCTGGCCGTAGTAGAACCACTTGGTGCCGATGTGGAAGAGGAAGTAGAGCGGCCCGCCCGTGACGACGAGCATCACGACCTCCTTAACGGCCGCCTTGAAGCCGCGCTCGACCGAGATGGTGGCCACGAGCGGCGCCATAGTGAAGAAGGCGACCGAGCCGAGCATGAGCTGCAGCTGGCTCAGCAGCACGGGCGCGCGCCCGCCGACGCCCTCGAGCGACAGCAGCGCGCGCAGCAGGTTGCAGTAGAGCAGCACGTACACGGTCCAGATGATGATGGACTGCGACAGGTAAAAGCCCACGTGGTTGTAGTAGAAGGACAGGAGCTTGAGGAAGTCGAGCCGCTGACTGATGCGGTACACGTCCCGCGAGAGCGACTGCTCGGCCGCGCCCTGCGCCAGCTTGGCCTCGAACTTGTAGATCTGCTGCATGCCCACGTCGCGGCCCTTGCCCACCTTGGCGTACTCTGGGAAGGCGACCGAGCCGCCGCGTAGGCAGTTGTTGTAGCCCGCGAAGATGTCCTCGCTCAGGTTGATGCCCTTGCTCGCCTTGCTGATGCCGCCGCGCGTCATGAAGAAGAGCTTGTTGAACACGTCCGGGTGCCCGTAGTGCAGCCGCATGCGCAGCGGCCGCGCGAGCGTGCGCTGCCCGAGCGTCACGAAGGACGTCTCCTGCAGCGCCATGTAGTTGGCCAGCGAGCTGACGCTGCCCGTGAAGATGTGCTCGGGCAGCCCGACGATCGTCAAGGGCCGGTCGAGCGAGCCCTTGTCGAACTCCTCGAGCATGTTGCGCATCTTGAGCGCCTCCTCAATGTACCCGTCCTGGTTCATGTCGATCGTCTGCAGGTTCTCTCCGCGCGTGAACACGATGGCCGAGTTCTGGTTCTCCGGCTTGCCCTCGCCCAGGATCGGGTTGCCCGGTAGCCGGATGCGGTACACCTCGTCCACGGCGCCCAGCTCCTCGCCGCCCTTGAGGAGCACGGCGAAGTACGACTGCTCCTTCTGGTAGTTGACGCGCACCTCGTCAATGTAGGCCACGCGCAGGTTGGGGAACCGGTGCAGCAGGAACTCAATGTCGCGCGCCTTGGGGTCGTTGTTCTTCTTCTGCCGGCCGTAGATCTGGCACGCCACCACGTACGTGAACTTGGTGTTGAGCAGCTCCTCGACCTGGCTCACCGGCACCTGCTCGATCTTGGCCAGCAGCCGCAGCGCCGCCTCGCCGTACATCATGCCCTGCACTGTGCGCGCCAGCGTCTGGCCGCGCAGCGAGGCCCACAGACGCAGCTCCATGGCGGCCTGCGGGTCCTTCCACACGTTCTTGCGCGGCTTGACGCGCTCGAGGAAGTTCTCCCAGTCGCGCTTGTAGAGCGTCTGCAGGAAGAGCAGCGTGTGCACGTCCAGGCCGTCCTGCTTGCTCTCGAGGTCGCTCTTGGAGTAGAGCACGTCCTCGCCGTAGAAGGGCGTCATGACGCTCCACGACTTCATCTCCTCGAGCAGCGGCGCCAGCGGCATGTCCATGAAGAGCGAGTTGACGAAGAAGAGCAGCCGGCGCTTGGCGTCGTACGACTGCGGCTCGGCGTCGATCTTCTGCAGCGTGAGCAGCCCCAGCAGGTGCTGCACGACCGTGTCTGCGTGCGCCTCGAACGCCGTCAGCGTCATCTGCTCGCCCGTGTAGTTGTCGTCCCACATGAAGCCGCGCTCCTGCGTCAACATCCACGTCAGCCGGTCCGAGATGCCGCGGCTCTCGGCGAACAGCGGGTCGCTCTCGGGCACGCTCGCCAGCACGCCCTTGGCCAGGTTGAGGAAGTGCCGCAGCTTGTCGCGGATCTGCATAATATGCGCGCTCGGGATGGCGTGCGTCGCCTTACCCGTCGACGCCTTGGGCTTGGGCGTCTGCTGCATGGCCGCGGCCCGCGCCACGCCCGAGCCGCGGCTGCGGCGCGGGGGCTCGCGCGCCAGCGACGACAGACCGGTCGTACTGGCCGACTTGGTCAGCCCGCCGGTGGGCGGGCGGATGGCCTGGCCGCCCTGCTGCGGGAAGGCGTAGGACGAGTACTCGGATGGGTCTCGGCGCGCAGGGATCGTCTTGGCGTTGCTCTTCCACCCGCGCACGTTGCTCTTGAGGAGGGAGAGCAGGTCGGCGAGCGCGCGGCCGCACTGGCCGAGCTTGCGCAGGTCGAGCGCGCGGAAGACGCCCCGCGCGGCCCACGAGCTGAGGATGCTCGTGATGTAGCGCAGGTCGTTAGCGTGACACGGGCCGAGCACGTTGAGCAGCACCCAGTTGGCGAGCTCCCACACCTCCTCGATCGTCTCCTCGAGCATGGGGTTGTCGCCGAGCAGCTCGAGCAGCTTGTCCTGCAGGTCGCGCTCGTTGACGCGGCTGTTGGTCGCGTAGAACTCGGCGATGCTGGCCGTGAAGGTCTCGAAGCAGCCCGCGAGCTGGAACTGCGGCAGGTAGATCTCGCGCTGGTACCCGTCGAGGCGCTGGAAGTAGAGCAGCGCGCGCTCCTTGTTGGAGATGAGGTCGTCGGCGCGCATCGTGTCGATGATCGTGTTCCACGCGACGGAGAAGGACGCCCACTTGTGCCGCCGCTGGTTCTTGAGCTCGCTCGGCGTCTGCTTGCGGCGCGAGAAGGAGAGCAGCGGCATCTCGTCGTGCGACGAGCTGTGCGTCAGATTGGTCGGGTCGCCGTTGACGCGGTCGAGCACTTCGCGGCCAAAGCCGGTCGAGCCGTACGAGAGCGAGGGCGCCAAGGAGCCTGCGATCTGCTGGCCCGTCTTGGACTTGGCCGCGATCACCTTGGAGTTGAAGACGTCGACGGCGCGGCTAAAGGCGGCGCGCACGCGGCCAAAGTTGCGGATCTCGCCGATGCGCGAGGAAAAGCCCACAAAGGTGCCGGTGAAGGCCATCCAGATGGAGTTCCAGATGGTGATGTCGACGCAGAAGACGAGGAAGAAGGGCATCCAGTTGATCACGATGAGCACGGCCGTCGTGACGATGCTCACGCCGTTCTCCAGATGGTCGGCGTAGAGCAGGAAGGACGGGATCACGAGCGGCGAGATCTCGAACTTGTAGCTGAAGTACAGCTTCCACGAGAGCATCGACAGCCAGAAGACCTGGTACCCGACGCTCTTGGACTCGGGGTCCAGCACGTTGTCGCCCACGTACAGGCGGTTCATCGGGTTGATCAGGTCGCGGATGACGGCCAGCGGCGCCCACTGCGTCCGCCGGAGCCAGTTGGTGAGCCCCGGAAGGAACTGCAGCGCGCAGTTGGTGAGCCCCGGCAGGTGCAGGAAGACGCTCGTGACGAAGAACGTGCTCCACCACACGTCGTCCTTGGTCCACGCGTACCAGTAGAGCATGAGCGTCGTGACGCTGAAGGCCAAGTGCAGCAGCAAGCGCGCGATGTAGCGCCCGAGCCCCGAGACGACCGGCAGGTCGGGTCGGTACACTGCGAAGATGTCGAGCGCGTCCTGCACGATCGTGAGCAGGAAGGGCGTGATGAGCGTGCTCGACACGAGCTTGAGCGTGTCCTGCACGCCGACCTTCTCCTCATTCGCGAACGCGAGCGCCGCCAGGAAGTGGAAGGCGAGCACGTGGAAGTCGAAGATGCGCTTGAACGCTCGCAGCGGCGCCAGCCACGTGCGCTTCTCCAGGAACGTCTTGGACGACTCGACAAAGCCCTGCGCGATGCTCTGGCGCTTGTGGAGGAAGCTCGAGCTGGAGCTGCTGCCGTCGCCGTTGAGGTTGCCGCGACTGGCGCTACGGCCGCCGAGGGCGCCGCCTCGGCCGTCGCGCTTCTGCTTCCAGTACGCGATCGGGTTGGGCGAGTCCGTCTCGATCACTTCCTCGTACTTGTAGTCGTGCTTGAGGCAGCTCTTGGACCAGAAGAACTCGTTGAAGTCGTCGTAGTTGTACCGGTCCTGGTGGTCCGCGGACGACGACATCTGCGCCTTCATGAGGCTGTACACTGGCGTGATGACCGTGTCGAGGAAGAACCCGGCCTCGCGCTGCGTGTGCCGCACCGACGGGAACTCCTCCTTCATCTTGTGGAACAAGAAGCACAAGAACTCGGGCGTGTGGCGCATGTTGCTCGCCTCGCCCCAGATGAAGAAGTAGAGGCAGAGGTCGACCGAGATTTCGTCGACCGCCGTGAGTCCTCCCTGCGGCGCGCGCGTCTCGCTCCACTGCAGCGACGGGATGTGTAGCTTGCGGCACCACTTGCGGTAGTTGCTGAACACGGCGTCGTGGAGCTTGCGGTACGGGTTGGCGCCATTCCGCGACGAGTTGGCCAGCAGCGTCACAATGTGCTCCGTCTGGTTGCGGAAGTTGTCCATCTGGAAGCCGAACGAGCGCTGCACGTTCATCGCGACGCGGATGATGGGCGAGTACTGCTGCATGTGGCGAGGCGGACTGGCCGGCGAGAAGAAGTTAACCTTCTCCACGGGCGACTCCTCCGGCTTCCACGCGCGGGCGTCCGAGCTGGCCGACACGACTGGGAAGAACGACGTGGGCTTCCTCGTCGGGGTCATCTTGACGCCGCGGAGCTTGTAGTACTGGAAACACGTGCCGGCCACGCCAAGCAGCGCCAGCACGACGTACACGAGGATGCAGTCGCGGGTGCAGACACTCGTGCGCTTGTAGCCAACGCCACCGACGATGTAGACGACCAAGTTCCAGAGATTGACCGGCACTTCCCCGTCGCTGATCCAGAGCGACAAGGACACCGCGAGTGCCAAGCTCCCAATCCACGACGTGGCCAAGATGACGACGTGCTTCCTATCGACGCGGCTCGTTGACGCCAGCGCCACGCCCGCGCACAACATGACTGCCGTGACCACTCGCGCCGAGACGACGGGCAGCAACTGGCTCAGCATGACAGCGATGTAAACGCCGAGCATGGAGCCGAGTGCGATGCCGTCCACCAAGCAGCCGATGCCGCCGAATACCAGGCCGCAGAGGCACGCGATCGCCACTTGCATCCACGAGAACTCGTCGACCGCCACCACGCTCAAGGCGCCGTAGAACGCGGCGGTGAACCATATCGAGGAGATGTAGGCCGCAATCAGCTTTGGCTGCTTGTAGCCCCCGAAGGTCATGCCGAGGCCAATGGCCGCGTTGACAATCGCGAACGTCGCCATCAGACCCGCCTCAATGGGGAACGACACGTACCACGGCAGTCCGAACTCGACCGGATGGCTCGAGATCCACTGACTCGTCGGGAACCCCGGGGGGTTGCACCCAATCGACGTGTACCGGTTCGGGTTGCCCTGGTAGACGCGGACGTAGTCGATGGTGAAGTTGGACGGCCAAATCGAGTCGCAGATCTGGCCTTGGCACGGCGGAGAGAACTTCTCCGACACGGCCGTACTGAGGATCAAGTAGCTTGGCTCGACCGGCACTTGACGGGGCGGCACCCCGTCCATCCACTTGCTCAGCGCTTCTCCCGGGATCTCGAACAAAAAGTTGCCGTCCATGAACCAGCGGATGTAGCCGTGCGGCCCGGGGGACCAGTCGAGCTGGTACAGGTGGTACGACATGAACGCATTCGACTCGAGCTGCGTGAGCGCCGAGAGCGAGTCGAGGCCCGGCTCGCCGTAGTAGTTGGAGTTGATCTTGGTGTAGTTGCCGAACTTGAGGCCCTGGTACCATTGGCCTGGGCCCGGCGGCGTGTCGATTGCTGGCCGCTTGTCCTCGCGCAGACTCGGACTGATCTGCAGTGACGTCGAAATGAAGGCCGGCTCGTCACGCGCCTTAATCTGCGCTTCGATGACGTCGATCTCGGTCGCGCCGCGTCCTTGGAACGGGTTGAGGCCAAAGTCTTCGGGGTACGAGTGCGGGTCGTGCTTGTTGGTGCGGTTGCCGCACGCATTGATCTTCTGCTTGACCTTCTCGGCCTTCTCGAGCCACGGAGCGCACGAGTCGAAGCTCCACGGCCACGTGCCGTCCTGCGAGCCGAGGAAGGCAGCGCGCCCGAGGTTGCCCATGATCCAGATGGCTGGCCACGTGCCCGGGATGCCCCACTTGCCCGGGAGGATCGCGCGCACCTCGACGAACCCGCCGGTGAAGCAGAACTTGTTCCACGTCTGCAGACTGCCGCTGACGTACGACGCGCCGCGGTACTTCTTCTTGGGCTTGGAGGTCGTGATGATCAGGTTGCCCTTGTCCACCTGCACGGCCTGGGGCAAGAAGTAGTGCTGGCCCATGTTGGTCGTGTCGAGCACCTCGAGCGCCGTCCACTTGTTGTCAAAGCCCGACTGGAACGAGCGGTTCGACGAGTTGAACTCGTCCGAGAAGATGAGCTGGTACGTATGGAACGAGTCCGAGTCGGGCGTCGACGGGTCCTCGGGCAGCGCCCACGGGCCAGCCGCAATCGACTTGTTGTAGAACAAGCGCGGCGTAACCGGGTCGATCCAGTACGCGGGGTCGCTCGTATTCTTCTTCTGGGCGCCTGCCATCGAGCCCTCCGCATGCGCCGCGCCGCCCAGCAGCGCCAGTGCCGTTAGCGCCGCCAGCGCGCTCGTCCCCGCGCTCTTCATGGCCGGCGTCGTTGCTCGCGCTGCGCTCGGCGTGGAGGACGTGGGGGTGGTGCGGGAGGGAGGCGCAGTGGAGAGAGGGGAGAGAGGCCGCTAGCCACACACGCGTACAGTGCAGCGAGGTCTCCGCCTGCCGCGTCAGTCGCTCGCGTCGCCCGTCGCCTTGCCACTCGCTGCTCGGCGCGCAGGTGACCAAATGACGGCGTCAGTCGTGGCTGCCGAGGAGATCCGGGCCGAGGAGATCCGGGCTGATTGTAACATTGGACCCGTATCTTGACCCGACCCGTGGATGTGGGACTGATTAAACGGGGTAAATATGGTGGAGTTTGTAATAAATCAGGGGTAAAAGATATGGGTGGGTGGGCTTGACAATTGACATACGGGTTTTTAGATGACTCAGAAACCCACCTGCCATGCTGGTCCGACAATTTCGAACGCCTGCGCCCCGTCTCTCTCGCTCTTGGCCTGCAGACCACCCAGTCCACCGCGCACCGCCCTCCAACTTGATTTTTGTATGGCGGCAATGCTTTGTACGCGGCGCTTGTTGGACCGAGGGAAGCTTGCTTTGCGATGGATCCAGCATTCAAAATGCCCCAAGCACCACAACCAACAACGGTGGGAGGGAAGGGGGCACAAGGGGGGCGGTCGACCATCCGCACGCCACCGTTGGGGGTCTGCGCAGTCTACTTATTCGCTCAGGCGAGCCAACGAGGGGAGGGAGCAAGGAATCCATCCACCCACCAGTGTTGGCCTCCAGCATCACAGAGGACCGTGGCTGGTGTGTCTCAAGCGCATCGACTCGACACCAAGCAGCCAGCGGTGACGACTCGTCAGTGACGGCGTCGGTTTCGCCACGTCGGGCACCGCCGCCTGGCCTACTAGCAAATCGCTGGGATCGCGCCGGAATCATTTCTTGATTTGTTCCGTCCCCTCCCTCCGTGTCTTTTCGGATCGCTTCATGTATCAATCATGACGCACCAGAACGCGTTGCTCGTTGGCGGACTGACCTTTGGATGGATGTGGTGTTGGTTACATGTCATGTGTAGCGTATATACGCTAGTACAGTATGTTGCCATTTACAAGCGAACGCTGACGCGGTCAGCGTCACGTGTCCTGGGGTACTATAACGGTACGAAAAACTTATCGCGAGATTCGATTCACGTGGCATCTTCAGTCTCGTCCAACGGGCATTGCGCACACTCTGGGACCAGATTGGCGGTGGTTAGACTGCCTGATATAATAGCACTGCTGTACTATGGAAGCAGCAAAATTGGCTTGCGTCCGTGTTCCCCTTCGCCTTGGATCCTTTTTTCAGTGTGGACTCCCCGCCGCCACGCACGCAGCTCCGCGTCACGCTTCGACACGCAAGGGAGTGAGACTTCATATTGTTATACTGTAGGACTACACAGTCCAATTTGCACCGCTCCACAATTTTCACTCTGGAGCGCTCCACATTTGACACGCGAACCGGCAGCCTGTGCGCACCCACCAAACCAAACGAACGGCGCCCAGCGAGTCGCATCAGGAGCATCCAGCGACCGACCGACCGGCCATGTGGACGACGCGCAGGGCCCTCCTGCCGGCGGCGGCGCTCGCCCACGCCCGCGCCCGCGCGAGCCCCTCGCTGCTGCGCGCGCAGCTGCCGGCGGCGCTGGCGACGCGCGCCTTCTCGACGGGGACGCCCGACAAGATTCGCAACGTGGCCATCGTGGCGCACGTGGACCACGGCAAGACGACGCTGGTGGACCAGCTGCTCAAGCACGGCGGCAACACGCTGGCCGAGGAGCGCGTGATGGACTCGATCGACCTGGAGCGCGAGCGCGGCATCACCATCATGTCCAAGTGCACGCGCGTCGAGTACGCCGGGCACGTGCTCAACATTGTCGACACGCCCGGCCACGCCGACTTTGGCGGCGAGGTCGAGCGCATTCTGAGCATGGTGGACGGCGTCGTGCTCGTCGTGGACGCCACGGAGGGGCCCATGTCGCAGACCAAGTTCGTGCTCACCAAGGCGCTCAACCGCGGGCTCAAGCCGCTCGTCGTGATCAACAAGGTCGACCGCGAGACCAGTCGGCTGAACGGCGAGGTCGAGAACGAGCTCTTCGACATGTTCGTCGCGCTCGACGCCGACGACGACCAGCTCGAGTTCCCCGTGCTCTACGCGTCCGCCAAGCAGGGCTGGGCCGTGCGCAGCCTCGACGACGAGGGCGAGGCGCGCGACAGCATGAAGGCGCTGCTGGACGAGATCATCGCGTACGTGCCCGCGCCCACAGCCGACACGACGGCGCCCTTCTCCATGGCCGTCACCATGATCGGGTACGCTCCATCGCATCTCTCTCTCTCTTTCGTTGCTCTGCGTCGGTTGACTCGGTCATCTGACGCGCGGCGGCGGCGATTGGTTGGAACAACAGACACGACCCGTACGTTGGCCGCCTTGCGACGGGTCGCATCCACGCTGGCTCCATCAAGGTGCGTTACGTGGTCGCTATGCTTGACCGTGGCCCTGGTATATGCTGATTCATGTGCATTGTGTGTGTGTGTGTTGTGCGCACTGAACAGGTGGGCGACGCGATCCAAGTCCTAAACCTGGACAGCAAGCAGCTCGAGACCGGGAAGATCACCAAGCTTTACGTGACCAAGGGTGTGGCCAAGTCGGAGGTCGCATCCGCTGCGGCTGGTACGGCTTTCCGTCGAGTCCTTGGCGACAGGGATCTCGTAATGGGACTCTTATTGATTGCTACTGGCGTTGCGTGATATCGCAGGCGACATCGTCACGATCGCGGGAGTCAACGCGTTCGTGTCCGACACGGTGTGCGACGTCAGCGTCACGGAGCCGATCCCTTCGCCGCAGCTGGACCCGCCCACGATCTCGATGACCTTCAGCGTCAACGACTCGCCCATCGCCGGCAAGGAGGGCAAGTTCCTGACGTCGTCGCACATTAAGAACCGCCTCATCCGCGAGACCGAGGTGCGGATCGTCATTTCAACCATGCAAATACTTCACACATCGGACGCTTTGACTGACGACGACGTGGCGCTGTGACTGTTACCGGCATCCGCAGAACAACGTGGCCATCTCCGTGTCGACGAGCGAGTCGTCTGAGGCGTTCAACGTCCATGGCCGCGGCGAACTGCAGCTGGCCATCCTGATCGAGGAGATGCGCCGCGAGGGCTTCGAGATGTGCGTGTCGGCGCCGCAGGTGCTCTTCCGCAACGACCCGGAGACGAACCAGAAGCTCGAGCCGATCGAGGAGGTCACGATCGACGTCGACGCCGACTACTCGGGCTCCGTCATTGACAAGCTGTCGACTCGCGGCGGCGAGATCATCGAGTTCAAGGAGATGCAGGACAAAGTCCGCCTTCAGTTCAAGATCCCGAGTCGCTGCCTCATGGGATACCGCAGCGAAGTACGTGCTTGCTCCCCATCAAGTCTGGTTGGCTAGCTAGCTGCCGTTGTACTAACCTCAACCGTCGACTGCTTCCTGACGACTACTGTAGATCAAGACCGACACGCGCGGCAGTGGCATCTTGAACTCCATCTTCCACGGGTACTCGCCGTACCAGGGCTCGGCGTCTCCGCCCTCCAAGGGCAAGCTCATCGCCTCGACCAACGGCGTCTGCACGGTGCGCCGCCTATCCGGTCTCCGTCTGCATCACACGTTGGCAGGTAGTGGCGTGGCTAACACTTTGGGCTTGAATTCGCAGGCGTACGCGCTCAATTCGCTCGAGGACCGCGGCGAGATGTTCGTCAAGCCGGGCGATGAGGTGCGAAAGTCGGAGACGCAGTGGGTCTGCGATATGGACCGGACTGCGCTGACAGGAGTTCGCGCGAGTGGTGCATAGGTCTACATGGGCATGATTGTCGGCGAGCACAGCCGCCCGAGCGACATTGAGATCAACCCGACCAAGGAGAAGAAGCTCACCAACATGCGCGCCGCCGGCACGGTACGTCGACGCGTTGGTGTGTGAGATCAAGTCGATGGACGAGGGATCTCATTTGTCTGCATTCACTGGCTTGCTCCTGGCAGGACGAGAACATTCGCCTGTCGCCTATCCGCACCATGTCGCTCGAGGACGTCGTGACGTACATTGGCGAGGACGAGATGATTGACGTGTCGCCGTCGCGCATTCGTATGAGGTCCGTCTCGACAGTCGTCACTCGCTCGCAGTGGGTGTATGGGAGGTGAGGACTGACGGATGGTCCTGTTGCTGCTGGTGTCGTGTGTCGTGCTTAGAAAACGCGAGCTGACCGCGAACGCCCGCAAGCGCGCCCAGGGCAAGAAGTAGACGCGCCGACGCCACCTCTTTCAGGAGCTAGACCACCCCGTCGGACGCCCGCCGCCCTGTCCCTCTCTGCTACGACGTCTGTTGCTCATGGCAATGCCCAGAGCTTTTGCATGCCACATACACATAGAGTAGAGCGAGACAATCACGACCAACGCGATTGGTCACCATGCCAATGAACGTACCAGCATGGACGGGATGGGTACACGGCACGGAGTGCTCTGCAACTGGATTGACACTTGAAGAGATCTTCCCAATCCACGTGGTGTTGTGTACACCAACTTTTACAATTGCAGAGCACAAGTGGTGTGAAGCGCTCTTATTGAGAAAAATACGATTGGCGAGCACGTCGGATCCGCTGAGGCGCCTCGGCGATCCAATCCAATTGCTCAAGACGACACTTGGTCGACAAGGCGCCGTCGATATATCTACGTACAGTAGAAGAGATGGAGCCTATGGCGCTGTCGGCGGAGGACGAGGCGGCGTACAGTATGCTGGCGATGAAGCTGCAGCGCGACGTCAACTGCCTGGCGGACCCGGAGCGCGGCGTGCGGCGGCGCGCCGTGGACAAGCTGAGCCGCGCGCTGACGGCCGAGGCGGCCGGCGTGTCGCCCGCGGTGCTGGCCAAGCTGTGCGCAGACAAGCTGCAGCGCGCGCTGCTGTCCACCGCGGGCCAAGACGTAATCGAGAAATGCCGCGAGAAGGCGCTGTCGCTGCTGCTCTTCTTGGCCGAGCGGCGCGCGCTGGCGCGGTCCCCGAGCGTGTTGGCCGACGTTGTCGCGCTCGCCTCGAGCCGGCTCGGCAAGCTGCCGTACCCGGAACAAACCGAGGAGATCCGCCTCTTGCTGCTGCAACTCGTGGCGCTGTTCCTGACGCAGCTAACGGACGCGAGCGAGCGGGTGGCGCTCCGGGACGTGATGGCGGACCTGGCCAACGTGCTGGGCAAGGCGGCGCTCGACCCGTTCCCGGACGTGAAGAAGGTCGTCGCGGACTGCGTGGTCGTCATTGGGCGAGAGTGGCCGCGCGACTTGGCGCTGCAGCTCGGAGCCGTCGTGCGTCCGCTGGTCTCCAGCCTCGGCCACCAGCACAGCCGCGTCCGCGTGAGCGCGCTTCACGCGCTGGAAGCGGCCGTCCCGTGCGGCTCGGAGGCGCTCCCCGAGCTGATGAAGGAGACGCTGCTGCCTGCGGTTGGCAAGGCGCTGTTCGACCGCGCGCCGTCAGTGCGCAAGCAACTCGCGCTGACGCTGGCGTCGTGGTTCCAGCGCATCGACACGATCCGCCAGTATGAGGCGGCGCTTCTGCCGCTGCTGCTCTCGGGCGTCGTGGACGAGTCGCCGGAAGTGCGGGATGTGACGCTGGCCAAGATCCATGAACTCGCGCTTGAGTGGGAGCAGCAAGACGAGAGCAGGCCCGACGTGGCTGCCATGGAAGTGGACAGCGAGCAGCTGACTACGCCGCCCGCGCTGTACTCGTCCCGGCCTCCGCTTGGAGCTCGTATACTCGCCTCACGGTGCGCGCTTGTTGTCTCCTGCTTCCTCTTTCTTTAACATATGCTTACGCCTTGACGGATATGCTGCTGGTTCATGCTCCGCTCAGAGTCAAGGCCGACGTGATTCCCATCTTGCTGGAGCGTTCTGGCGACTGGACAGTGCGTACTTGGCCACATACACTTGGACTATCGTATGCTTTGTTGACGGGGTGTAATATGCCGTTGCTCGGCTAGGTGCACGTTCGGGAGCACTACACGAAGATCCTGAGCGCATACCTGATCCTGCTGGAGCAAGATATGAACCCGTACCTGGACAAAATCTTCGCGGCGCTGGGCAAGATCTGCCGCGACGACGAGGACACGGTCGTACGTGCCGTGACGCAGTGCTCGGGCGTCATTGGTTTCTACGCCGACTCGCAGATGGTGCTCGCGTCTCTCCTGCCAATGGTACGGTGGATGGCGCTTCCTCATGAGCTGACGCTCGTGTCGACCTCGCTGACTAACGCCCTGATATCATGGTGAGCACAGGTGGCAGGACGGCTCGCGGGCCAGGACACGGCCCAGCATCGCACGAACGGGCTGATCCTCCTGGGTATGAGCGTCAGTGGCATGACTGCGAAGACCATCGCCCCGTACCTTGACGTACGCACACTCAGTGTTGGTGCGTGAATTGATCAAAACAACGTGTGCACACTAACGCTTTCCTTCCGTGCTCCACGTCATGGTCGTGGATGACAGTTGATCACCGAGGCGCTGTGCGACCCTGGCGTGCGTGAGTCGGAGGTCGCATACCTTCAGGCTCAGCTCTCAACGGTGGCGTTGAGCATCATTCACACGGCCGGCGAGTCGCTGTCCAAGCTCAGCGAGGTCTCGTTCCGGCTGTTTTGGGTGCTGAACCACCTGCTCGCGGCTTCAAACGAGATGTCGGCAGCCTACGAAGCGGTTTGTCCATGCGCCGCGCTCCAATCGTGTCACTTGTATCTGGTCTGTGTGCTTAGTTGATCCCTGTTGCGCAGGCTTCTGAGGCGCTCGAGAGCCTTGCGGTGACTGGAAACGTGTCCGTTGAGGTGGGTAGTGATGGATTCAGTCTTTAGAACGCACTTGATCTGATTGTGGTGTGCCTGCCAACGTACCTTGCTCCAGGATCTGTATCGACAGTTCTTGGGGAAGCTGTTTGGGGTGATGGCGCTCCCACATGACGCCGCGACGAGCTGGAAGAAGAGCGAGCCGAGCCGGATGCTCTTCGACGCACTGTGCCGTCGAGGAGGCCTGGTGCGTGAGCTGTCACCTCGAGAAATTTGCATACTGCGCGGTATTCACCATGCGACGCTTGTGACCTTGCTCTCCAGGCGTGCAGCGACAACATGGAGACCATCGTCCCCGTAATTCTTGTCCACCTTGACCCTGCACGTGATGCCGACGTCCGTCTGTCGTTCCTGGCACTGCTCGAGTCTATGCTGGGCACTGATGCAGTCTGCAAGGTACGAATCCTTTGGCTGGTCGATCTGGGCTTCTACACATGGGTGTCTGGTTCTCATCTCTCATTGGTGCTCCCTCTGGTAACGGTAGGCCTTTCAACCGTTCAGCACTTCGCTGTTGCTGACGGGCATCGTGCCCAACATTGTCTGGCAAGGAGGACGCGTCGCCGCCACGATTCGGTACGTTAGTTGTATCAAGCCTTGTGCACTCTGAGAGAGATAGTGGCGCCTGACCTTGTCGTGTTGCCTCCCATCTCAGCAAGGTGGCGGTCGCGTGCGCCTACACGCTACTCCGACAGGGTCTGGCAGATCAGACATGCTTGTTCGAAGTGGCACCACAGATGCTGCCGGTCCTAAAGTCGAGCATGGATGATGGCGACGCCAAGACGCGACAGCTCATTTGCCTGGCGCTGCAATACCTGTTCGTCGCGCTGCCTGGCTGCCTTGGAGGTCTGCCAATGCTGTGCCATGCCCAGCCCTTGTGTGGTCAGTATCCCCCCGACTTACAGTAATGCTTCTTGCCTTCATGAACGACAGAGGAGCCTGTGCACCAGCTCTACTCGGAGATCCTCAAGCGGCTGGACGACAGCAACGACACGGTGCGCAAGACGGCGTGCCAGACGTTCGTCACGTTTCTGCAGGCGGCGCCCAAAGAGCACTTTCGCGGGACGATCATCGACTACTCGCTCGACTGTTTGTTTGTCCACTTGGACGACTCGGACCCTGACATCCAAGTGAGAGCCGAACCATTCGAGAAACTTGCTTTGACACTCGCGGACGTCGTGTCATGACTGACAGCACCATTCGTGGCTTGATCCATGTCCCAGGTTGCGGTGCTTGCAGTGCTGAAGCAGGCGATCACCGTCGACTCGGCGCTCGTAGCGAAGAAGGCGCAAGAGAACCGGAGCCGTCATCAAAACCCAAAGTTCTGCGACGAGCTGATCGCCCTCGTAGACCAAGCATCTGCCTGAGGTGGAGGCTACTGTAAGTCAACGAGAGGTGACGCATTCACGACGCCTAGCGCACGGAGGGTTGTCGTCCGCTGTATGCTACTCGACCTCGATCTTCTGTTTGTCCAGCTTGGCAAAGTAGTCGATCAGTTCTCGAATCCGCTTCTCGTCTGCCTCGCTGTGCTGCTGCTGCTGCTCTTGCTGAAAGAGCTTCCTCTTGCGGAAGCGCGTCTTGACCTGCTTGAACACGAACGGCGGTGGCGACTCTTGCTCGAATGCCTTGACGAGCCCTTTCGATTGAGAAGGCGACCTTGTCGCCATCAACTCAGCCGCAAAGCGCTTTTGTTGGCGAGTGGTCGTCGCTTTCTTCAAACTAGCGCCGTTGCGTTCGCCAGGGCGTTTGCCTCTCTTGCTCTGTTTAAGGCTGGCGCCAGTGCTTCGGCTCTTCTCCTGCCGTGGTGGCCCATGCATAATACGAATGCCGTCATTACTCGTGAAGTACAACGTCAGCATCTTCCTCAAGGCTCTCGGACCGGAACGATGCCTTGCACTATGCCATCTGCTCCAGCATCCAGCCTAAGTGAGTCCGAAGCACACTGCAAACACAAGAGATGACCAGCATCATTCACCACCTTCGCCGACATCGTCCACCAGCTCGCATGCGCCCCTGATCACCTTGCTGCGCCGTGTCGCCATCGCTCTCACTCGCCTTCACTATGCTTTTGGTGGGTGTTGCCCTTTGCTGCTCACCAGAAAGTGCGCGCGCACTTTTCCGCACGAGAAGTTGAAGTGAGCATCACTCTTCTCCAACGGCCAGCAGTTTCACTTGGATCGGATATCGATGTGATCTGAGTGACATGATTCGTTGAATATACTTAGCTGGATTCTATTTTGGGCGAATGGGAGCGTGCCAAGAGGATGCCCAGCAAGCTCCTCACTTTCGGAACGCCTACAAAAAGAAGAAAAGACGAAGAAGACCCAAGACAACCAAGCTACGATGAAGGTGAATGACGGGACGATCGTCGTGGAGGTGCAGCAGCATGCGCTGCAGAAGGTCAAGGAGCAGATCGCCAAGGCCGTCGACATCCGGAATGTTCGCGGCATCTCGCAGTTCTTCGGTCTTGGTAGGTGGCACGCGCCTTGTTCTGTAAAGGAGCGCGACCGGTTATATTTACTTTTGACACGCGCGATGGTATCGCAGGCGAGGAGAAGCCCTTCAACATTCCCGGGCGCGAGGTGCTGGCTACGCGCGCGCGTAAGAATGCGGTCTTCTTCAGCGCCAACTATGCGATCTCGGCGGCCCTCGTGGGCGTCGTGACGATGTAAGACGACGACGACGATCCCTGAGGCGACGCCTTGTGTTGATTCTATGCTAACGCGGCTTGTGTTATGGCGTGCAGCCTGCTCAACCCGGTGTTCCTGTTCGTGCTGATCTGCCTCGCCGGCTTCTGGTTCTACGTGTCGAGCGCCGCGGCGAGTGAGACGCCCGACCAGCCGATGACGGTGTTCGGCAAGCCGATTTCGCCGGACCAGCGCAAGATCGGCATGATGGGGAGTACGTTCGTGTGTACTACTTGAGATACGAAGCAACCAGGTGTCGCTTGTGCGCTGACGACTGTGCCATGCTGCGATACTACGTGGAACAGTTAGCCTGGGTGTCATTATTATCTTCGGCGGCTCGATCCTCTTCACAATCTGCTCGGCCAGGTGCGTCGTTTGTTTACAGCATGCCACTTTGTGTCACTCCAGACTGCTCATTGCTCTGTACGTTGTGTGTTGGACTTCAATAGCATGGCGCTCGCGGTCTCGCACGCGATCCTCCGTGACTGCCCGACGGTGCGCGACGAAGACGAGCTTGGCTTCCTCTCGGACGAAGCTTCCAAGATCGCCGATACGGTCTGAGCATCAACAGACGGGCTGGTTCTTCACGCGTCGCGAGCGCCACGCATCAACCACTGCATCTTCATAGCTCCGGCATCCGTAACGTTGTTATAACGCGGATCGCGCTGTATTGACCCACCACAATCTTCCTGACGGTATCAGTAGCCCAGGTGCAAGTGCTAATGTGGTGGGATGCTTCTTGTTGCATCAATTACAGCATCGACGTCGGAATACCGCGCTCGATCTTAATGAGATCTTCGTGCTTTCAAAGACGAATCCGAACCCGTCTTCATGCTCGCGCAGCCCTCCCTTTTATGCCACGCGACCGATCCGATCCAGCGTCCTCCGAGATCCCCGTCTAACTGTCCACGCATTCATTCACACACAGGAGCATGAGATCTCCGCGATCACCGCGCACTGCTGGCCCATGATCACCACCCGAACCAGAATCAAGTGAATGCGGCAGCCGTTCTTGAGCCAGTTCGCTGGAACAGGGTGACTCAGCCAATCAGCGTCGATTATTTTTGTGACTCCATCATTCAGGTTCTGAATTTCTGAACTCACTTTACGACGGAATGCGCAACGCGCACCACAAGAACCCTCCACCCAGTCCAGCAACCGTTAGGGCCTGCAGCATTCAAGGGCAAAACCGCCAGCGCATGTGAAACGCGACCCACGCTGCATTATTATTCAAACGATATTAGGCTAGGTTATTAGCAAGCTACTGTATCATGCAGTTAAATTCGCAGAGTAAATTTACCTCCGGGAGTCCTGCTCCACAAGAACCTTGCCAGTCTGTGACGTATTTTTGCGCTGATTCACGGTTCTTTTCTTTAAATACTCGATCGCCCAATCAGCGTGCAGCATTTGGCCACCTCAACCACGGCACCGCACGTACACTTGCAAATTGTATGGGACAACGCGGATGGGGCGCGATTAGGGCGCCAAGGGTCGCGTCACGCGAAGCGAGCGAAACCGATGTGGCGACGTCTCGCGAGCAAGCCACCCGATGCACAATGCGCGCCTTGCCTCGAGGTATTCTTAGTTGGGCGGGCGCTCACAGCCTGCGTGAAAAGGAGCTCATTCCCGCATTCCCTCTATCGGCGACGCATTCCCTTCTCGGACGGCCTCGGAGCCCCGCCACCACCATCTGTCTTTGGCGCGCGCGCTCGTCTTCTTCTTCTCCTTCTCCTTATTCGCCATGTGGGTCTTCGGTTACGGCTCGATCGTGTGGAAGACGGGCTTCCCGGCGGAGGACACGGTGTTCGGCTACGTGACGGGCTGGCACCGGCGGTTCTGGCAGGGCAGCCCGGACCACCGCGGCTCGCCGGACGCCAAGGGCCGCGTGGTGACGCTCATCAGCCGCGAGCAGATGAAGGCCTTCGACGACGTGTACGCGCGCGAGCAGGACGACGACGTGACCTGGGGCCGCCTGTACAAGGTGCCGGACGAGGCCGTGCAGAACACGATCCAGAACCTCGACACGCGCGAGCAGACGGGCTACGACCGCCAGTGGGTCGACGTGCACTGCGAGGACGGCAAGACGCGCCGCGCGCTCGCCTACATCGCCACGCCCGACAACCAGGACTTCCTCGGCCCGTCGACCGTCGAGGACATGGCGCGCGTCATCGCCACGCGCTGGGGCCATAGCGGACCCAACTTCGAGTACCTCTTCCGCCTCTGCGACTGCATGCGCCAGCTCAAGGTGCGCGACCCGCACCTCATGGACCTCGAGCGCGCCGTGCTGCAATACACGGGCTCCCTTCGCGTCATGGAGTGGAAGGGCGGCAACTCGAGCTGCGGCATCCAGTGAGCGGCTGTGAGGCCGACAAGCCCAGCCAACGTACGCGAGGACGGCGCAGCCAAGCGCTGGCTCCGCCCTTTTCGCGTCGCTTCAATCCAGAGCCTGGTGCCTGGATACCATGCATATCGATCCACACAATCCCATTGGACGATGTAGACATACGAGAGTAGAGAGGACAGCAGCGAGCAAGCTAACTTATTAGAAGAGGCCATGGATTGAGTACTCCACCCCGCGGCGTGCGTGTATCGATCGTCTTTCACCCAGCTCGCGCTCGAGTTTGAACTCGGGAGGACTCAATACGGTAAGTGGATTCATCATACACGACACTAATTGAGCTCCACGACTCTTGTCGTACAGCATGGACTACCGTACCGTACAGTCCTTCATACTGGCGGCTCTCGACACCTCCTCACTCTTGCGCACTCTCCCAGCGCCAGAGCTTAACGGCCGATCCCATCGAACGGGTCGATGTTGATCGACTTGCCCGCCTGGCTCGTCGGCGCGTTCGAGTTGAGCGCGACAGGGTTCATCAGCTGTGAAATGTTGTAGTTGGCCTGGCCCATTGCGTTCGCGCCAGCGTAGCCGCCGGCCATGGATGCGCGAGCGGCTTGCGGCTGGTACTGCTGCTGCTGCTGCAGCTGCTGCTGCGCGTTGTAGCCAGTCGGGGCGACCACGGCTGCTTGCTGCTGTTGCTGCTGACCGAATGCCATCGGGTTGCCCCCGCCCATCATCGGGCGTGGCTGCTGTTGAGGCTGGGCGAACGGCTTGGCTTGAGATCCGAACGGATCGAGGCTCAATCTTCAAGCCGACACGCGCGTACGATAGATAACGCTAGTGTATGAGTGCGAGTCTGCGAGCGTTGCGGTGTGGTGCCGCTCAAATACGCATAACGCGTCACGTACGTAGCAGTGGTCGGCTTCGGGCCGGGTGGAGTGACAGCGGCGAACGGATCGATGTAGCTGAACCAATACCGAGCGAGGAGCGTTAGAAGGGCATTGCCACATCGCAACATATGAGGCAGAGGCACACGCACGGCGCTTGGGGTTGGACGGGTCCGGGCGGCTGAACACGAGCGGGCGCTTGCTGCTGCATCCCATTCATGTTGGAGGCGGTCGGAGGCGACGCCATCGTCGACTGAAGCCACCGATCGTTGGCAAGTTAGCTCGATGGGGACAAGATGAGCGCATGATCATGCGACGCACGTACCCCAGCGAGTGGATCGAAGAGCAGCGTCTGTGCCGACACGCTGACGCTTGGACCGAAGTCGTCCATCAGGTTGATCTCCGCCTTCGGCTGCTGCTGCTGCTGCTGCTTCCTAATTGAAGCGCGAGAACTCGGCGCTGGTGGAGCAGAAGAGCCATTGACCGCCGACGGCATTGGCCGCTCGGGAAGCGAAGAGCGCTCTTGGTAGTGCGCCGGCTGCTGCCCTCCACGCTGGTGCGGAGGCGCGTTCGCGTTCGCGCCCCACTGTTGTTGTCCCGAGGCGCTTCGGCCACGCGCCCCATTCGCGGATGAGAAACTCGACCGGTCGGTAGCTCCAGTGAGCGATCCTCGGCCGGTCGACTGCTCCGGGGGAACGACGCCAGCAGGACCCCACCGGTGTTGACCGTACGCATCTGGTGAGTGAACAGCACTACGATTAGACGCATTGAAGTCAGCACCCCGTTCAACGACTGCCGCGTCCGTACTCGACGTCTGCGCGTTGGTCTGAGCGAAAGTGTTGGTCGCGACCGGCTGCTTCTTCCGGCGGTACACGTCCCAGCGGCGGAACGGCACGCGGTCAATCAGGAAGTCTACCATGGACATGACGACCGGCCCACCATTCACAGTCAATAGTCCACACGAGCGACCACACGAGCAAGACCGATCGCTGGCCACTGCGCACCGTATTTCGGGATGTCGCCGCCTTCCATGTCGTTGATCCGCACCTCTAGCACCATGTTCAGTCCGTCCAGGACCATCTTGTAGTTCCAGTCGCCTGGCGTCGCCTGCATGTCCGATGCACACCTCGCATTAGTATAGCCAGCCCGCGAACAGTGCGAACGCGCAACGATATCACTCACTGTCGAGGAGAAGTGCATCTGGCGTCCGTCGTACTCGACGAGCTTTGGGTACAAGAAAACACCACGATACGATCGCCATTCCAGCGTCAGTGACCGCTCAGTCCGTCGGCCCGCACGCCCTCCTCTGCGCTTCCGCGCTTGCGGCGCACCTTCTTGTACGACATGACCGAGTGCGTGAGCACCACCTCGTGCACCGTGTCGGCCTCGCCGAGCGTGAAGCGCCAGCTGATGCGCTTCTTGGAGGCCGCGACCATCTCGCCAATGTGCGTCTCGTCGCGCAGCACGCGCTTGGGCGGCCCGCGCTCCAGCGGGTCCGGCCGCGGGTTGTAGATGCGTCCTCCGCCGCCGCCCGAGTACATGTTTCTTCTTCGGCAGAGGCTCTTGCGGCCGGCCGGAGACTGGCGGTGGTACGTAGAATGTAGAACGGAGGGCTCGGCTTGCGCGGTGGCGCCCTCACTGTCGCTTCTGCAATGGCGTCCGTCGCCTGTCGCTTCTTCAGTCCCGAGCAAGCGCCGCGGCGGTCTTGCGGATCTGATGCAGGGCCCTCGTGTCTGAGTGAGTATGTCAACTGTCGCGAGGTTCTGAGTTCTTGCTCCCAAGTTCTTGCCGCAGCAACCCTAACTCATGATTGAGGAGCTCTTTTAGGAAATTACGATTATGGGCATGCATGAAATTACGATTATGAGCATGCATGGGCGTTGCCTGCAATTGAGATCCCTCATCATTGGCCGCGTCTGAGCTTCAATGTGTGATTCACCACTCCAGGACACCTGCATATACATGGTACAACACTGGAGCAGTCCATTGACCTCAAACTACAGTGGCAACAAGAGCGGTGTCCACGTCGATCCCAGGTCACCCACCATTTCACGATCCGTTTCGTCCGCGATAAACTGACCACCAACCGACTCTGCGAGTCTCCTTTTGCTAGACGACCTCCTCCCGTACTCTAAAAGTACGTTGACGTACACTGCGAACGGCTCTCGGCGTCTGTAGAGGCTCCGTGGTAGCCTCGCCACGCTCCCGCGGCCGTAGTAGCTCGTCACAAGCCATGTCCACGTCTATGAGAACGTCATACCGAGTCCGAGCTGCGCGCGCTTGATGTTGTCCTGAAACGTGAGCACCAACCACAAGAACATGAACTCGTTAGCCCTCCCATCTTCGCTATCAAAGCATGGCAACAGTCCACTCACATGAGCGTGCGACTTGAGGATCCACGAGTAATTGGCCTCTAGGCGACCGATGCGCGTGCCCCAGACGAGGCCCATGCCCACCGCCACGCGTGTGTCGTCCACGAGGTTCTTCATCCACTTCTTCTCCGTCAGCACGCGGTTCCACGTCGTGACGTTGCCGGCGTTGACGAAAAACTGGCCGCGGAGCCCGAACATCTGCAACGCCATCCATTCATCCGTACGAGGGGGCAAGAGTACGTAAGCAACCAACACAGCGCACAGATTTACCAACCAATAGACGCCCACGTACGGCGAGGATAGGCAGCGGGCAAGGGAAGCCGACGCTCGCGGCCCCATGGTAGCTCACGTCCCCACCGAGCGCGTCGCCAGCCGCCACGCCGCCGTCCATTGGGGACGCGCGCGGACCGATGCCCTTGTGGTTGAACCCGCGCACGCTCATCGGGCCGCCCAGGAAGAAGCGGTCGCTGATGCGGGCTGGGCGGTTCTCGTCCGAGCCGTACGACTTGACGGCGCCCACGTGGTAGGACAGACTGAAGTTGAGGATAGGCAAGCCAGCAAATACGGCCGGGCCCAGCGACGCGTGCTTCTGGCCCGTAACCTCCGTCTTGACGAAGCGGACGTCGCCGAGCAGACCCGACACCTCCGTTCTGTCGTTGAGAAGCCCACAACAAAGGAATCAACATCGATCTCTGTCATGACATAGCAGCCGAGGAACGGATGCCAAGCACGTACGAGTACTGAAAGAGCCCTCCGGTCGTGGGGTACACCTGATCGTCGCGCGAGTCGTCCTTGAACACGTACTTGACACTCGTCTTGGTCGACGGCAGCGCCTCCGACAGGATGCTGGGCGACGCACGGTACGCCGTCGGCACCTTGGGGTCGCGCCGAGGAATGATGTCGCGCCAGCCAACGTTCAGCGACAGGTCGTGCACGCCGGCGTAGTCGCTGATCGAGATGCTGCCGCCGCGGATCTTCTCGCTGTACGAGCTCAGATACTCGTGGTTCTGCCGTCCAAACAGCCCAAACACACTCGTCAGGGTCGGCCGGTCTTGTCGACGCATCAAGCACAGCGATCGGTCACGCGGCATACATGGAGCTCGTTCGCGGCGGTGGCGCTCAGGTAGAACGGCAGTCCGAGGAAGCGCGGCTTCTGGAAGGTCGCGCGCTCCGTGTTGCTGCCCGACCGCGCGTACGTGGCGGCGACGCTGAGCTTCTCCGCTTGCCCGAACGCGTTCTTGAGCGTCAGCGACGACTCCTACACGCCCATCCGTTACCGGTCCGGTATCCACACGTTAGCGCCATCATCAGGTTTGCAAAGCCCACCACTGCCCCACGCACCGCGGCCTCCTCGTTTCCGTCCGTCGTGGCTCCGACGTGGAGCGACCGCCAGCTCTTTTCCTGCACGGTGATGGTCACGTCGGTCTCATCGCGACGCCCCGAGCTCGCTGTTTGTATCAAATAATCATCCCCAGCGCTGCTCGTCAGTCGCATGCCTCCAGACAGCCGCAATCGCTGTCTACGGCTGGACGGACGCACACTTGTCCAGCTCGATCGTGATCGAGTCGAAGATGTCGAGCGCCTTGAGCTCCTCCGTCGCCAGCTCGAGGTTGCGCACGACCAGTCCGATGCGGTCGGCCTCGTACGCGCCCTGGAAGTCCGGCCGACAGGCTCTGTTAGCCATCAACATGGCACCCACACGCCAAATAGCTCGTGGGCTTTACCTGGAGCTCATTGTCGAACACATCGGGCCTGCACATCGAGTTTCGCTCGGTCGTTAGTCGCCCTCCTCCTCCTCATTCTCATCCTTTAAATGCGGCCGACGAGGCTGGCGAGTGACTCACTTGGTGCGCTTGTTGCCCTTGATGAAGACCTTACCGATCCGCATGTGCGGACCCCACGGGTGCGGCGGCTCGGCATTGGCCTTGGGCTTGGGCGCGGCGGCGGCGGCGGACATGGCGGCTGAATGGGGCAGTCTCCTTCCTGCTTCACACTTGGCCGACAGCGCTTCCTTCACCCCACGTTCGTGCTCCTCTTGCGAATCAGTTGCATCCATCCACACGCGAGTTTCAAACATAACTGCTGTCACAGGCTTGAAAAGGACAAATTATCGACGCTATATAACAGTTACGTGTCGATTTGTGCGGCGGTAAACGAGCCAGCCTGGCACGTCAAAAGTGAGCGGCAGCAATGGCGTCGGCATGGCGAAGGCTCAACTTGATGCTGGCGGGCTCGACGCCCGCGCGCCGCTTCCAGGTAGAGCAGGGCGCCACCACGATCTGTGACTCTTGGTAGCTCGAACGCGTCCTTGGCTGTCGATTCTAACGCGGTATTGGCCACAGGAGGAGGCAGACGTGGGCGTCACGGCTGTGCTCATGTACTTCCGCGGCCTCAAGCTCGCGCCGGAGAACGCCGACAGGTACAGAGCGAGCGCGCTATTTGTCGCCAGGTACATTACCGATATTTCGGTTTTACTGACGTGAAGCGGGCGGCTGTGACGCCCATTAACGCGCTTCAGAGACCCGGGCGAGCTCTTCAACGAGGCCGTGGCGGTCATGGAGAAGAAAAAGTTCGACAAGCAGAAGGAGTACGTCCAGGAGCAGACGGCGGAGCAGGTTCGTGCTCTTTCAAAAGAGGAGACGGCTGCAATGAGAGATCGTCACGAGCCTTCGATTGTTCGTGATGTGGTGCCCAGATGCGCGCCATGTTCGAAGCCGTCCTGCAGCTCCCCGCGAAGCCCAAGGAAGGACAGCCCAAGATCTCCCTCTCTGGCTTTGACAAGCTCGAGGACATCAGCGCGGTGAGGCAACCGTCTCAATGCATGCCGGAGCACGGCTATTATAGTTCGTAGTTCGGATACCAGACGGCTTCTGATACGAGTCCCATGTGCGTGGGTGGATGGATGTTAGAAGGGGATCGCAAAGTCGCTCGACGAGGTGTTGGGCTTCTCACTGACCGTCGAAGAATCGAGCATCCCCAACGCCGGACAAGGTGTCAAGCTGAAGGGGAAGGCGTCCATCGGATCGCTCGTGGTACAGTACTGTTTTGTTTTGCTCACTCAACGTACAGAAGAGCGGCTGCGATTCCTTGGTTCTAAAGTGCGTGTGACTCTCGTTCTAGGCGCTGTTTCCCGGAGTCGTGTACCTTCCGGAGCACTTTAAGAAGCCGCAATACCTGAAGGAAGTCGCCGACAACTCCTATGCGCGGGCGCGCTTCGACAGCGTCATCATTGACGCCAAGAACGAGCGTACGCCCGCCCGCCATTGTTGACACGGAAATAACGCTCTTGGTCGCTCACTCACTATCCACGTGCCGACTGATGACAATGCTGCTGCGCTGTGGCTCTCTAGCGTCCGAGCCGCGCAACCCGTTCGCTGTGGCGCACAAGATCAATCACCCGCCCGAGGGCATGGAGCCGAACGTCCTCCCCTTCGCGTTCGACTTTCCCCCTGAAGGTCCATCTACATGTATCACCATGATAATGGATGCCACGTGGACGGACACTAATCATTGTGCTTGCTGGCTATGCAAACACTGACAGAGCCCTTCACGTCCGACGCATACCGAGCGCTCACGCCGAACGCCTTCGTCGAGCCGCCCTCGCGCTGGTCCATGTTTGGCAAGCGCGTCCACGTCCACGTAAGTCCTCCTAGAGTAGCTCCATACCCGCCGCAAAGTGCCTCGACTCGTATATAACGAGCTGGCTGTATAATGTGCATGCGCACTGTGCCATATCCCAGGGTCTGGCGTTCATCGCGACGGCGAACATCGAAGACCAGGAGCTGTTTCTCAACTACCGGTACACGCTTTCGATACACTGAGCGCCTCCATCTGCGTTTGCGTCTGCTAACGCTCTGCGATGTGGTGGGCGCCACAGGTACAATCCCGACCGGCCGCTGCCCGACTGGTACACGCCCGTGGACATTGAGAGCGACCGGGCAATGTGGAAGTGACCACCATACGTCACCAATGCCAAGGCAATGCCTGACAAAGTAGCAACGGCTTGCACCGACTCTAGCATAAACAATATGCGAGCGCAATGGAGCGGATGGATGAGTCGGGTGTTATATATCGCGCCCTGCTGGCTGGTTGGTTCCCCTTCTTGCCTCGTCAAAGGCAAGCACACAGCGGCGCCCTGCTGGCTTTGAAGGTGAGCGAGGACAGCACCATCAGAGCTCGTGACGATCTGCTCGTCGCTTGCAGTCCGGATCGCGTCTCTACTTGGGGAACTCGGCGTTGTTGGACAGGATGATGCCCACGATGACGCCGAAGATGCCGAGCGCGCTCGCAAAGATCTCCACGATCAGGATCTTGACGTACAGCGACGCGTCCTGCGCGTCCGCCAGCACGCAGCTGCTGCCCGCGATGCCCACCGACACGCTTGCGCACAACCACATGTCACCGTTACTAACCGCAGCCACCATCTGCACTCAAAGACTCCACACCGATGCACGAGCATACCCGCTAGCGACGTTCGTGAGTCCGACAGCGAGGCCGGCGCCAAACACGGCGTAACCGGCAAAGAAGAGCGACTGCTCGTTCATCGGCTCGTCTCCAACGCCACGGAGCGCCGGCGCGTTCATCTGTCGACGCATTCCACCGGTCAATGTCGTTTTGGTTTGGTGTGAAGGAGACTGACATCGCGAACGACAGGCACAACGAGCGCACCTTGGCCTGGAGGATGATAGCGATGATGACGCCGTAAATGGCCGTGGCTTCGCAGAAAATGATGCTGACCAGGTTCTTGGAGCGCACGCGCGGCGCCTTGACGGACGCACCGAGCAGACTCGAGCCCGTGAGGAAGATGCCCCTGCGCACAAGCCGACACTAGCCAGTCAGGACGCCAAGCATCGATCTCTCCGCGCGTGGACGACGAGTGCCGCCGCCGTGACGCACCAGGCGGCGCCGACGATCGAGAAGCCGAGGCCGAACGCCACGCCCATGCTTCCCCACGCGTACGGGGAGATGTTGCTCAGTACATCGCCCCAGCCTGCGCGCGCGAGTAACCAAGCCAACACACAGTCGCCGAGGTGAGTCGCTCGAGCCCCCTCCCAACAGTAGACGCCCTCTAGACCACAGTTTGGAGGCTAGAGACGCCAGAAGACCGGCGATCAAGCGTCCCGCACCTTGGTTGAACAGCTCGTCCGTCGCCGTGCTCATGGTCGCGCTCGCTGCGTCGCTGCCGCCTCCGTGAAGCGCAAGATCTCGCCCGCGGCCGTTTGGTGTCGGCGCTTCTGGTCCGTTTCCCGTTTTTATCGCGAGCTTCTGGATCAGGGAGATGTACCGTATACGCCAAAAGCAAGATTTGAGAAAGCAGTCATGTTGCGAACGGTACTCTTTAGTCGGTGTTACCTTCGGGCGACACTGGCTTTGCCCCCTGCGAAAAGGCTGTGAAAGCACCACCACCTCCAAGGGGACGTCGGAGATGGCGGGCAAGGCCAACAAGCGCGCGCTGTATGTGGGCGGGCTGGACAAGCAAGTGACGGAGCAGGTGCTATATTCGGCCTTCATCCCGTTTGGACCCATCAAGTCGGTCCAGGTGCCGGTGGACTTCAAGACGCGTGCGTTCCTCGCTGATATCGGCCCGGAGGCGCATGAAGCGATGCTTACGGATTGAGGCACATCGGCTCTTGTGCTCTGTGGTATGACGCAGAAATGTCCAAGGGCTTCGGATTCGTGGAGTTTGAGGACGTGGAGGACGCGCGTGCCGCGATCGACAACATGGACGGTGCGAGAGCTTCCAGCTGCGTGTTCACGGAGCCGATGCGTAGCGATCACGTGAGGTCATGCTCACGTTGGGATGGCTTCACGTTTGCTACTGTACGCAGAATCGGAGCTCTTTGGGCGCACTCTGCGCGTGTCGATCGCCAAGCCGGAGCGGCCGAAGCTTGGCGCCAGCAAGCCAGGTACGGTGGCGGTGCCGACGTGCAGTGAAGAGGTAGATCGACTAACTGGTGGCTGTCTTCTCGGTTGTGCTATGCTGTCCACGGCTGTCGGATTGGCCTTACGGAATCGCAGTCTGGGCACAGGCAGATGAGCTGAACGAAACCGGAGCGCAGGAGGCCGACGAGGTCAGCGCAGAGACCGCCGAGAGCGCCGCCAACAAATAGACCACATGTCTTTCAGCACCGTGCTGTTTGTCACCTGGGATGTCTTGCTGCAACCTCTTCGAATTTTGATGGTTACGCGCGAGCCGCAGCTGCGCCTCGACGTCGCCCCGCAGCCGCTCGTTCTCTTGCTCGGCGTTCCTGCGTTCCACTCGCTGCCTCGGGCGATCCTCTCCCAAGGAAACGGCGTCGGCGCTTCGTCGACTGCATCCAGCGCGTCGCCCGCGAGCTCCACCTTGAGCAGCGCCAGCCCCTTTGGTGCAACTTTGGATCCCTTGTGTTTGATTTGGGATACTAGTATTCAGTATAAGCGACACAATTACGTATCACAACAAAAAACTAGTTGTATTAGCACATTGCTAAAAACCACAACAAAGCCTCGACGCAAGAACGAGATGGTGGTTTATGGAGAACTTGATTTCTTGAACCTCGGCACAACTGTATCAAAAGTACCCAGTCTACGTTTTTTTCGATCCACTTTTGTTAAAAGAGCATTCGTTTTGTACAACGGGTAGCGCGACTCGCTTCCGTTATTTTCACAGAAAATGTCCAATTCGATGAATTTCTCGATACAAAAAATTAGAATAAAAAATTAACCTGTATAAATTTTATTTTTTATTTTATTGATTGTAAAACATTACAACATTTGTTCCATTCATTTTTATATACTGCCTTCTAATAAAAACATAGTTATTGTGAGAATTGATATATCATTATTCCCACTCTTTGACACGATATGAGTCCGAACTAAACTCGTGTCAGTTTTTGACATTTTTTAAATTGAATTATGACCTTTCGTTAGATTTACACCTAAAAAAAATTGAACGTGCGGCTTTCAACAGCAACTTACTACAACCCCAACAACCGCCACGATCACCGCGTACCTGCTTCGAACGATCAATAACCTTCCCATGAGGACATATATCGGCGTCACCAATCACCCCGGCGCTACGGCTCCACCAAAACAACTATAAAGTACCTGGAGGCGCCGAGGCCACGCGATCTCGCGTGTGGTCGACGGTGTGCGTCGCGAACAGCTTTCCGAACAGGCCCATGGTCTTACAAGGTACGTAAACGTCATAGCATTGTTGTATTGGTATGTACTACACTTTTGCCAATTGAAAGCGCTCGATAGCACTTCGGAGCGGTTCTTCACACCCTCGGTATTGGGTTTTCTCCGTTTCCGTGCCGGAGCGAATGCGCGCTCTCAGACGCCTACTTTCTCATTGGCCACAAGTAATTGTTGAGTTCAACCGCAACCGCTACCTCAACGACATCATTCGCACCGACGAATTCTACGACGACTGCGACATCGTCAGCATGGCGTAGTGGATGCGCCTCGCTATCGCACCGGGACGGCCGCACGGCAGGGACCGGGCATCCCGGCCGCCCTCACGGCTGCGAGGCGCGGCCCGGGACAATACCATACGATATGGCATTGACAGCTACCAGCGCCAGTAACAATTGCGCATGATCAGGCGGCACTCTGAGAAGAAGCGCTCGCACAGGTTCGAAGTCGGGAGGGGGTCATCTTCGCGAGAATGTTGTAGCGCACCCCACTGTTGCACTTGCGCCGCTTCGGGCCTGGACGTATAATGAATTCCGAAGGGTCGGGCTCGCGCGCCTTTCGCTTGCTGTTGACCACCAGGTCGCGTCGACTCTTTCAAGCAGCAGGGTGAATAGAGCCAGAGCTGCCAGTTCAGGAACCGTGAGCATGAAGGGTTAGAGCTCTTGACGATTATGCTTGAAAGCGCCGGCGAGTGCACGATCTCGACCGTTGCCTTCACGTGCTCACCCAAAGTAGATTAGTCATCAAGAAGAGAGTCAAAGAGCAAACACACCTCAGCCATCGTTGTCTCCGAGCACAGGAGCCGCTTGGTGACTCTCTCATACTTCTTCAAGTACTCCAGGAGCCCAAGCAGCTTCTTGTGCACGCTGCCCGTTGATATGTGGTCTTCCACGGCCTCCACCTTGCGGATCTCGGACCGGATGCGCACATAGCTCCCCACCATGGCGAAAGAGGACCACAAGCGGGTGACGTTGCGCTTGACGGCATGCAGTTTGGTGTGCGTGGCTAGCTTGACGGCGTTGTTCAGGCGGCGCAGCTGGGTCATCAGCGTACTTACGATTGGTAACTCCAGTTCGGAACCGATGAGAAACTTGCTAACTGCAAGGTTGAAACGATGACTGGCGCAGCCAATCAGAGACACGGAAAGCTTGCTTGCGATCGTCTAATTGGTGGAGCAGTTGTCACCGTCCAAGAACTGCGCCATGCCAGGAGTCTTCCCGTACATGGAGAGAACGGCACGCATCAGCTCGCTATGAGCATCGGTGTCTTGGCTGCTCACATCCAAGGGCGAAAGGCTGATCTGCGGCTGGCAGAGGAGTCCGTCGCGCTCGTACACATGTAGATGCCGATGTAGAGTACAGTCCTGCGCAAAAGTATAAACGATCTTGATATCTGGGTCTCCACAACTCTAATGGCGCTAAACGTGGCATCATAGTGTGGCGAAGTGAAAACGCTGTCGATTGCAAAACCAAGTGGCGAAAATGGCGCCATATTTCA
>JAADXZ010000063.1:0-54251 GCA_023338055.1 Phytopythium mirpurense
GGTGCCAGTGCGCGGGTCCGTACGGCGCGCGACTGCTCGGGCTCGCCAAAGAGGACGTTGGGCCTTTGTTCCACGCTGTGGCGGCGCACAACGACGTGCTCAAGCCCGGCGTCTCGCGCATGAGCTTCCCGTACTTCATGGACGACGCCGAGGCCGACTACATCCTGGACGCGGTGCACTTTGTGGCGTCGCAGGGGTGGAAGTTCCTGCCGCTGTACTCGTTCGACCGCCGGACTGGCGCGTGGCGTCACCGGGCGAGTGCGGCGACGGGTGGACCTCAGCCGCAGCGGCTGGCAGCGTTCCGATTGGACGAGCCTTCCGAGCCAGCAGCACGGCCGATGCATGCGCTCCACGCGTCCGAGGTCAAGAGCCACCGGGAGCAGAACATGTCGACGGCGCGCGCGCTGGCGGGGCAGTGCGCTTCATTCCCTTTCTCCGAGTTCTGCACCGAGTCGGTCGAGCTCGCGCACGAGAGCCTGCGCTGGTTCGTCTACCCGAGCGACGTCGTGGCGGTGCTAATGAACCGCGAGGCCCCAGCGTTGACTCGCGAGATAACCGGCCCGTGCCAGCCGCAGCGGTACTTGGAGGGTTCCTTGGTCGACCAGTGGACGGAGGAGGGCCAGAAGAAACGCACGCGGGTCAGAGACGCGGTGCGACGCGCCGTCCACGTGTGCTTCCCACGGAAGACTCACGGCCGTACAGAGAGGAAGGGTATCGCGAAGGCAAAACCGTGCTGCTCGTAGGCGGGATGCATACTATTAGAATCCTCCCAAGAGGGCTCAAACTGTATTAGCATACAATAGCCCTCCCGGTCGACAGAGGTGTTTGCTGACTCAGTGGGTCGCTGAATAAAGCGCTCGCCAAGGTCCTTCAAAGCAGAGGGTGAGGGCGACGGAGTTCAGAGGCACCAGACGTCACGCCAGAAGCGGCAACGCCGTTCTTTGACGAGGAATAATATCCCGGCAGCACAGCGGTTGGCCAAATCCGTAACCAACAACCAGCACATGCTCAGCAGCAACGCGGATCGCTCTCGACGAACAGCTGGGCGCCTCTATACTCAGGAAAGGTCGGGCACGAGCACTATGGACACCTGTAATCACCGGAACGAAAAACTCCCTCACCAGTTGGTTGTTGACTGTGAAGCACGTGTCCTTCGCGAACGCATAAATCAGAGCGACGTAACCTCATGGAAACCCAGACTGGCGCCATTTGAACAGCAATACCAGCACCATACCGAGTATAACTTCAAGCACCATTTAGGGCAAGTTGAAGCCAGCAGCTGTCCGGATGGCTGTGCTCCCCAATACCAGCTGCCGTTCCACGCGCCACACGTATAAATCATATGACTGGGCGACGCTCCGCAACGGACTACCGCAAGTCTGGTGGGCCATAAAGCGCCGCCCCGCCGCCTTTGCTCGTTGCGAAGCGACAAATGGGTTCGCTATTAATACCCGCCATGGTCGCCGCTCGTCATCATTCTCGACGGCAGTCTCTCCCTCTCGTGACCAACTCGTGCCCCAGTCCTCCTCATTCCTCAATTTATTGTCTCCAAGCCACATCCACCAAGCCAAGCGCCGACTGCTTCATCTCCAAGCCTGACAATGGTCTCAACGACTTCTGCGCTGACCGCCGCCGTGATCGGCTGGCTGGCGACCTGCACGTCGGTGGCAGACGCCCACTCATGGCTTGTGAAGCCCGTGTCGCGAGAGACTGGCCCGAGGACGACCGACGGCACGACCGGGTGCCCCAACTCGACGCCCAAGACGCCGACGTCGTTCTCACCGGGCGAGACGATTGACGTGCGCTACTGGCGGAACAACCACCTCGGCGGGTTCATCCGGTGGGCCATCTCGCCCGTCGGGAGCGAGACGGCTGACGACTTCGATAGCAACGTGTTCTACTACACGTGCCGCGAGTCGGGCCCGGAGTGCGTGCCCAAAGGCGGCGCAGACAACATCTACGCGGGCGACAACAGCGGCGCCAACACCATCAGTTGCGGAGACACCATCACGCTGCCGGATTGGCTCGAGGCCGGCGACTATGTGCTGCAGTGGACCTGGTTCGGCGTCGGCTCGAGCTACGGCAACATTGGCTGGGCGGAGCCGCAGTTCATCTCTTGCGCCGACATCACGCTCACGGAGTCTGGGTCTTCGTCGGCGGCGCCAGAGTGCCCGACGTTTGTGGGCGGGGACCGTGTGACTGGTATGGAGGACAAGGGCGACGACGTGTGCTGGTACTACTACACGAACGACATCGTGGCCGAGCAGTACAAGGGCAGCAACGACAAGTCTGCCTACACACCGCTCTACACGTTTGGCAAGCCCGCCGAGGTCGAGTCGTGCAGCGGCGGCAGCAAGCCCGCCGGTAACTCCACCACGACGGCCAGTCCCGAAACGGAGATCCCGACGCAGACGCCATCGGTGACACCGATTGAGGGCAGCTCCAGTGTCGCTGGGGAGGGGTCCACGGAGGAGGAGCCCGAGACCGAGACGCCCGAGACCGAGACGGAGACGCCCGAGACAGAGAGTCCTGCTGTGAGCTGCAAGGTCCGTCGCATGCGCCAGTGAGCTGCAATGTGCTCCGACGAGGGAGGATTCGTTTGTAGAGCGTCCGTTTTTGTTGTGTACCGGTACCAGTCGATCGACCGTCGAGATCTGAATGGAGATCGCGTTGCGTCTTCATCTTCTCACCTCATACTCCTCTACTTTGCTGTGTCCGAGGCTTCTTCTGTTGTCACTGACTGTGAGTTCTTCCACACACCAACAACCAAGTTTACCGAGTTCGATTTGGGCAAGAGACGTCGCCAGAGCGCGAGACGAACAACCTCGGGAAAAAAGTCACACGAGACAGCAAGATGCATGCTTACTGAAGTACTGTGTTGTGGCGCGATCATTGTGGCAACACGGCTTCCTCAGCAGCTTCCGTACTGTAACGCAGTGGCGCTGCTGCCCACAAACGCGCGGCGTCAGCTTGAAAGCCATGTGGCGTGCCAAGGTGAAGACAAGTCGACCAGATGGTCGCCAAGCTAAACCTTGCGTATATCATAAACTGCGGCATTGCACCTGGTACTGTACAAGTCTCTAGACTTTTACATATTTGACACGACCTGTTATAATTCATTAACTGTTGTACATAATTTTTACGCACAATTACCACTCGCCAGCCGGTTCGCCAGAACGCCTCCATCCCCAGCAGTTCACAGTCAAGCAAGGCGGACAAACAACGAACGCGCAGAGCCACAAGCGCGGCATGCAAGCTAATATCATTGGGGCTCTCGACCCACGAGCGGTGGAGGCGCTTCTTCTTCTCTGCGGACTGGCCGCGCCCGCTGTTTACGCGAGCGCCGCGCTCCCCGCCGCGCTTAAGCGCCAGCTCCCCCGGGTTTCTTTGCGCAGGACACGAGGGTACAGAGTGCGACTGCGGCCGACGGCGACGTGTTGACCGCGCCTTCACGAGCGCGATGACTGTAGTGCGCATTGTAGGGGCGCTCTTGTCTCTGGCGGCACGGGCGGAGGCGCAGGCGTGGCTCACGGCCCCGGCGCCACGCGGCGACAGCGCGCAAGCGACTGACGGCAGCATCGGCTGCCCTACGACGACGGCAAGCGCGAGCACGACGGTATTTGCGGCCGGGGAAGTGATCGACGTGCGGTATTGGGCCAACAGCTCGACGGGGGGATTCGTCCGATGGGCGATCGTGGCTCAGGGCGGCGCCGAGACGGCTGGCAGCTTTGACGACGGCGTCTTCTCGTACTCGTGCATCCAGTCGGGGCCCGAGTGTGTCGTCGCGCGCAGCAGCAGCCGGAGCGACACTTCGTACAGCGACGGCTATGATTCGGACAACGGTGGTACCTTCGAGCTGTATGGAAGCGATGCCGAGAGCGACAGTGTGGATGCAAAAGACGACGACAGCTTCCTCAGTTGCGGCGACACGATCACGCTGCCTTCTTGGCTGGAGCAAGGAGACTACGTGCTGCAGTGGACGCTGTATGGCGTTCCGTTGGGGGGCGAAAGCGGAGCCGATGGGACAGTGGCAGAGCCCCAGTTCGTCTCGTGCGCGGACATCACGCTCACGCCTTCTACCAGCGCGTCGGGCGATACAGAATGCATCTCCTTCACCGGTGGCGACCGAGTTACGCGCGAGCAGAACCTGGCCGACGACCGATGCTTCCTGTACAACCGAGTGGCCACCACTGCGGAGCAGGCAATCAACGACGAGTTCAACGTGTACAATGTGTTCGGCAAGCCTATCGGCGTCTCTACGTGCGGAGATCCCAGTGCCGCCGCGACGTCTGCGCCGTCCACAGAGACCGACAGCTCGGCGGTCGCAGGCGAAGGAGACGATGAAGATGTGACCAAGCCAGGAACGGTCAGCCCAGCGACGGACGCGAGCGCCAGCGGCACCGGAGAGGACCAAGGGTCCGCGTCCGCCGGCAACGCCGAGAGCGACGATGACCTCTCTCCAGAAACCGTTATTCCGGCCAGCAGTGCCAGCAGCGACTCATCTGCTGGCAGTGGCGTTGATGCTGGAGACAGCGACACGGTTGCACCGGCAACGTCTGTGTCGTCTTCCGACAGCTCTGTTGACACTGGAGACGACGTTGGGACTACTCCAGGGACGGTGAAACCCGCAACAGGCAGCGATGGAGCTGTCGCTCCCACTCCAAGTGATGGCGGTGCTAGTGGCTCAATTGACGAGACTCCTGCGTCTAGCTCAGCGGGCGACGAGAGTGACGACACCGCCATCACGGCCGCACCAATCTTGGACGACACCAGCGCTTCGGATCAGGACGAGCAGCCAAGTAAGCCGAGCAGCAGCCAGTCGAGCGCTGGCGACACCGATGCAGGGGAGATTTCTCCAGGGACTGTCACACCCGCTCCTGATAGTCCCCGTGACAGCAGTGACTCTGACGAAGTTGGCTCAGCATTGGACGGCAGCGAGTCAAGCGACAACAACACAGAGGTCGGCCAGAATTCGTCCAAGAGCGCGACCAGTGCGAGCACGGATGATAGATCCGGCGAGGAGAGCAATGAGGACAGTGAGGGCGAGGATGACACCGATGCTGACCAAGACCCTCCAACAGCCGCTCCAGAGACGGTAGCTCCAGGAGGTCGGTGCCGTGCCAGGTCGATTCGTCGTGCGTGAAGCGTGCGCTTCGGGTTTGTTTGGTGTCATGGTCGAGTGGCTGGATGTTATGGCGTAAGGTATCCGTAATAGTAAGAATAGATGCGCTGCTATTTATCATGCCGTCGAGCCTTCTACAAGAACCGCTAGTCGCTCGAGTACCATCACTACCGTGGCAGGCATGCATCGAAGAGGTCGCTGCGCCACTCGCAACCGCCTCCGCGATCAGAAGCGCGCTTCACAATACAGCCATCGACAGTCTACAGTTGGCGGCGTTCACATCAATACTGTTATTTGCTGTAGTGAGTATCGCTAGTCGTTCGACACATCGGCTTCAACCACGACGCCGTCGTGCAAAACCCGCATGCAGCACCACAAAGTGACAACCGAGGGTTGCGAATGTGTCTAAACGAGCTCAAAGATAAGTTTTAGACAATGCTGATCCCACGCCTGGAACGAGCCGAGCAGGAGCGGCGCTCCCGGCTATTTTCCTCTCGGGGATGGAGCGCGTTCCTCAAGAGCGCCCTTTTGCTTTTAGTCGTGTTTTTATTGGGTCCCGTAATTAAATTTTGGTAATTATTTGAATGGGAGCATGGTACGATTAAATCATATCATTCTCCTCCCATCGAAATTTTCGATCAATGCTACGGTTCGGTACTGTACCGAAGACCACGACGCCAGGTAACGGTACAAAGAATTCCTTTGCTCTGCAGCGGGTCCGATGGGTGCGAAAAGCCACTCCACTTCGAAGAGTGCAGTCCTGCCTTGCTTCCTCGCCCCTGTGATATTAATAGCCGCTTTGGTCGCCGTCAGCGCCCTCGGCGCATCATTGAGCGGCTATGCGTGGTCCATAAACCAAGGCAACGCCAGCAACTCGAAAGTGGACGTCTCGCGGCCGGTGAGGCTGTCGACGGCGTCATCAAGGCGCTCGACGGTAGACTTTTTTGGGGGTCATCGGCAGGTCAGGTCTGGTTTTAGGTCTTGTGAATATGTAGACCCAAATGCCAGACCTGACCGAAAGTGAAATGTGTGTGGAATCATCACCTTGATAGAAGCTAGCAAGAACATATTCACCCGCAAGCAGTAGATGACCGCTTCTGCTAATATGCATGTAGCTATACAACTGCAGAGCGTTCGTCGCTGCTACTGTCGGACTCGCCCCATGCGTCATCGCTATCGTGAGCATCTGGCTCAAACGACAAGTCGGCAGGAAACTCACCGCCCGACTGCGAGTTGCTCGAGCTGACAACCGAGCCGGCATCATCCGAGTCCGACTGGCCTGTGAGCTCGTCATTGTCGACAGAGGCGCTGACTGAAGAGTTGCCCTCCGAAGAGGAAGAGACCTCGTCGTGGTTGGCGATGTCAGACTCGGAGTCAGAGTCGATTGTGGCTTCATTGTAGATGCTTAGATCGATCGGTTCTGGAAGCTCGATGTGCTCACCACCACGCTTTCCTTGAGTGCTCTTCTTTCGCTTTGCGTTTGTCTTGGTGTTCCTCTTGCGGCGTCCTGCCGAGACGTTTGCAAGCTTGGTTACATAGTTCTGCGATATCTTGCGGATCACCGTCACAAACACAACTATGTTGGGGTGTGGACTTGGGAACGACTTGTTCAGCTCGCGGTGAAAACGCTCGAGTGGGTTGTTGGTGCGCGCCACCAGCTCATTTCCAAGTCCATGGACGTTCCACTCCTCGACGTTGTATAGGTCTGTCCAGGTGACACGAAAATATTGCCAGAATTGACGCCACTTGGAGGCACTATATCCAATGCCAGCGCCAGAGCACAGCTCTCGGATCTTGACTTTCACCCAGCATATCCCTTGTATCGGAACGTGCTCGGGGTTGAGCACCGTAAGCATGTCGAGGACGCCCTTCTGCATGGCAATGCTGACCTCGTTGTCGGGAATGGCCAGACTCTTCATGTGGCGATGAACGGCCTGCTTAAAATGAAAGAGGCAGCCAATGATCTCAGCGTTCTCGAATTGCTTCTGGGCCGCGCGAATCAGGCCTAGTTCGAAGTTGCACACAATCTCGCTCGGATCGAGCTTCTCAGAGGTGTCCCGGTAGATCATCTCCATGATGTCAAAGTACATGTCACCGATCTTGCCCGTGCAGAGGACGTAGTAGGCAGGCACAAAGAGCTCTCGAGCACGGTCGTGCACCATCACAATGACACATTGCTCGAACTCGGTCGGTACACAGCGGAAGGTGCCGTCGACGAACAATGTCACGCTGTTGTGCATCAGTAATTCCCGCAGGATAGGATGGGCCCAGCCAATAATGCGGTCAGGTGGTTTTGTAGGGTCCGCCTTCGCTCGCGAGACATGGAACTGGAAGAAGCTGAGGTTCATATTCTCTACCATTGAGAGTGGCGGGACTTCGATCACTCCAAGCATGTGGCCGCCATAGTGTTTGCGACGAATGCGGTAGACGCGACTGATCACTTGCTCCTCGCTGAGACCTTGACGAAAGATGCTGTCGCTCTCAGGGTAGAAGGTAGCACTGACTTCCAGCCAAATTTGCTGCGCCGGCATGATCAGATTTGAGATGGCAAGCGTGTCTGTCATTTGCTTCATGTCCTTCGCCACGTCGAGCATCTGCGTCTCCTCGGTCACCTCGACCCGACATGTGTGTCTGCCGACAATAGCGTAGCCTGCTTCAGTTGGAAAGACCCACAGCTTTGCCTTGCAGCCCGTCCGGCGGTACACACTGCACCAGAAGGACATCTTGCGACTGGATTTACCCGAACGAGTGTAGTTGTATCAGTTGTGGCGGAGAACAGTTGTAGAGCCTCTGCGTTTGCGCGGCTTCTCGCCGAAGACGAAGGCCGGTCTGTATGTGTTTGTCGATCTGGTTGTGAAGCCTGCCGCGTCATGACAGTCCGTGGAGTCTCCGATGTGTGGTGAAAGAACGAATGAGACAAGAGGCACGCTCAGCGCGACCCCCTGCACTCTCTTCAATCACATCGTGAGAAAATGCCGCTATTTTCGTGCAGTGATATGCGATGGGTTCATTGCGGTTGCTGATAGCGCACCATTGTGATTAATGTTGGCACATATATAGATCGCCGTGCATGAGATTGTGGGATGAGCACAGTGCCGCAATCTCACTTCACGGCGACCTAAATGCGTGCCTGGGATGCAGGGCTAACAACGGCGTGGCGTTGCAATGAAACGATTGGCATTACTTCAACATGGTATGAACACAGACCCAAAACCAGATCTGCTGAAAACTAGACCCAATTGCTAGATAAACCAAACCTCGACCTGACCCGTATACGACCCTTGAAAAATCTTCCCACTCGACCGCTCGGTCTTCAAGAGCGAAGGTAAAGGAGGGAGAGCGGGGGCGTTCACCCCCGTGACCTTGCTAGAAGCTCGCTTGGCAATACCGGCAAACAACTCGCCATAACCTGCACCAACCAAATGGAAATACTGCTCTTCGACGACTCGGACTGCACCATTGAGAACGTCCGTTGGGGCTTGAAGACGTGCCTGAGCAACAAAGGCCGCTTCGGCTCGAACACGTCGACAGTCACGGACGGTGGCGCTCGCTACACTGACGACTATTAGCTTTTGGTGGGCTGACACAACGGATGCAGTATTAGCTATGACATCGAGGCGCTACAACGGCCATTTTCCCATCAACCGAGACTGAAACGACGACATCCAAAACATCGCAATTTGGTGTTGCACGCAATCCTGAGGTGAACACTTTTGTGGAGTTATGTGATGGAACCAGTTAAATTTGCAGCGAATTATCTTAATTTGACAATAAATAAGCATATTTGATACGGTACTGTATTAGGTTTTGTCAATTTGTGGTGAAATATTTACAATTATGTACTGTGCTATTCCGAACAGTACCGGGTACGTTATTGAGAATTTCGACCAGAAAGATCCAATTTTGACCGATGAATGGATGTGAGTCTAGAAAAGTACGGTAACGCACACGCTAAGCCTTTGATTTGAACTGTGCCACGGATCTGTTAGTGGCGATGGCTTGGACTCCATGTTGGAGTCCAAGCCCTCCAAATTGGAAGGCGTGGGGCTTGCTCTTTCAGGTTGCGCACCCAATGTTTTATGACAAAGCGATATAGTACCCACTGATTTCGGTTTAGGTCCCACCCCCAATGTCGTCAGTTTGTTCCCTGTAAATATCTGACGATGGTGCTTTACGAAGCTAAATCGTCGTATTTTTGGCAAGCGATGCCGAAAATACGACCCGATTGGCATGATTGTAGCCAAACGATCATGAATTGCCGTTTTGGGTTTGTGTTGCACACAACTCTCGATCGTGATTTGCTTGTCGCAAATACTGTACGTTCCTTGCTAAGCTTTACGTAATAAAACATCTCACCTGTTCCATGTGGGAGAAATTCAGAACGCTCGTACCTTCGCGCAACATAAAACGGGACCCCTTTCCCGTGTCGATTTGTATCGGAAATGCCCACGGCAAAAGCGGGAAAGAAAGCTGGCGACCGACCGACCGCGCCATCCGCCAAGACTTTGGGCGGCGACCACGCTTGAAGCGTCCCGCGCAGCGTCCGCGACGAGTCTTTACCGTGTCCGCGTCTCCTCCGCGCGACCTCTCGTGCCTCTCCGCCTCACTGGGGCTGCGTGCTTGGGCCAGGACCGACCGATCGGCGAGCGTGGAGCGTGGAGTTGGTAGGGGTCCAAGCGCCCGACCCTCTGGGCTGCCATGAGCATGCCGGCGGGGTACTTGATCGAGCTGTCACCAGTCGCGCGTGCGCATGCGAGCACAGCGCCGGCGGGCTTTGACAGGCGAGCGGATGAGGCGACAGAAGACGAGGAAGACGTCAAGGAGCGCCTCCTCATGAAGGACGCGGGCGACGACAAGGCGGGCAGCGCGCACTGCGAAGGGTACCTGCGCAAGCGGTACAGCTCGAGCATGTACATGGGCTCGTGGCGTTACTGCGTGCTCCAGGGCAACCGCCTGCGCTGGTACATGTCGGAGGAGCACGCGCGCATGGAGAGCCAGCTGCGCGGAGAGGTCTGGGTCCAGGCCGTCGAGCCCTGGGACGGCCTGGGCACGATCAGAGTCTACCCGTCCCCGTTCGCGGTCCGGACGACTGGCAAGCGGCTGCTGCTGTGCTCGGCGCCTAGTGAGGAGGAGAAGGAGAGTTGGACCGCGAGCCTGGCGCAGTGCATTGGGAAAGCCAGGGACGCGGCCGCGCACGGCGCGCACGACGAGGCCTCGCGCCGTATCGTGCCAGAGGACATGCTGCGCGCCCTGGGCGGGGCGTCCCCCTCTGCAAGCTCCCCCGTGCCTCCTTCCGCTCCACCAGCGCGAGAGGGAAATGGGCCGCCGCCTCTGAGCCTGGCGCCGGTGTCAGCCCCGGTTCTCATGGACCTGTCGCCCGTGGCGTACCCGATTCTAGAGTACGGATACCCGACGAGCGAGTCCATGGGCCAAGTGCCGACGCCCAGCGCGGCGTTGCGGGAGGAGCACTTCGCGGCGCCGTCTCCAAGCGACTTGTCGGCCAACTCGGCCCCGTCCACGACCTCTACAGCCGCGAGCGGCGAGCTGGGCTGCTCCGACTGCGGGATCCGGTTCAAGGCGCTAGTCGCACGCCGACACGTGTGCGGCTCCTGCTCCAGAGCGTTCTGCTCCCGCCATTGCAGCCGACAAGTCAAGCTGCAGCACCTCGGCCTCCGGTCGACGCGTCGATGCTGCGACGAGTGCGCTCGCCGCCAAGACTTCGTCTCGTATCTGCGCACGATGGCGCGGTTCCTCAAGCCGTTTGTGAGCAAGGGCACGTCGATGGCGACGTTTGTGGCCGACAAGTACAGCCAACAAGCCAAGACGGCGTCCGAGACAAAGCTGCTGGAGCGCACGCTGCAGAAGCTCCGGCGGAGCCCGATGAGTCTGAACCGCACGATCAAGATTCTGTACCAGACGCGGAAGAAGCCGCACCTGTTTCGCGTGGCGTGCGAGCGCCTGCCGTTCTACACGGAGAACTGCATCGATCGCGTCGAGAACCTGTGGTACCAGATCCTGCACTTGTTCCAGTGCTGCGACACGGACATGGAGCACTCGGAGGTGCAGCTGTACTACCTCAAGCGCTACATCCGCGCCATCTGCCGCCGATCGGCGCGCATCGCGCTGCAGACGATCTGGCACGTCCAGGCGTCCGTGGGCGACGCGAACAAGCTGCACCCGCACTCGCTGCTCGCGCTACTAGGGTTCATTTACCCGGCGAGCGCGTCCAGGTTCCCGCGCTCGATCGACATTTGGAAGGACTTGCTGCTGGCCAACTGCCCGGAGCACCAGTTGACCCAGATCATGAAGGACCTGCACGAGATTTCGACGCAGACGGAGGAGATCATCGCGCACGAGGAGGATTCTGTATTGGAGCAGTGGCTCAACGCCAAGACCGTCGGGGAGTTCGAAGCGTGCGCGATGGCGCTCGCTCGCTCGGGCGTGGAGCTGTGCGAGTTCCAGTCGAGCATCCTGTACGACTCTATGGTTGTCAAGGCGGAGCCGGAGGACGAAGATGGCGGGGAGGGCGGGGAAGGCGGGGACGGTGCTGGCGGTGATATTGACCAGGTGGAAGCGCTGGTGTTCGAACAGGTGCACTTTGTCCAGTCACTGGCCGCGATTAGCGAGCGCTTGCGCCACGTGCAGCCCGTGGAGGACCGAGGGAAGTACCTGAGCGCGGAGCTCGAAGAGCTCAACAAGCAGCTGAACGCGTCGGCGCTCTACCCGCTGTGCACTGCGTCCGACGAGCTACTCCAGGTGGTGCGGATCCCTCCGAACGAAGGCAAGGTCTTCTCGACCAAGATGCGTGCGCCGACGCTGATCTTCGTTGAGACCATTCCGGTGAACGCGGCCACGGAGCTGGACGCGGACTCTCGTCTTCGGCCGTTCGTCAACTCTTCCCGCCCTCGCAACTCGACGTTCTTCGAGTCGGTGCCGGCCATTTCGGCGCTCACGGACGACGAAGTCCGCGAGTCGACAATGTCGTCCGAGTCGTCGGGGGAGGTGGCGCACGCGCCCGCGTCGAAAGTCAGTGGCGAGGCGGAGGAGGCGCTCGGGCGAAAGCAGTCGGAGATGAGCCTCCCCGACTTGGACTCTGCGAGCAGCACGGGCGAGAGCGACACGTACAGCCCCGACATGAAGTCGGCCGTGGGCGCCTTCCTCAACCGTCACATGGCGTTCCCGGGCGAGGCGGTGCGTGGCGAGCCGTTGAGTCGCGGGAAGATCGTCGGCGGGGTCCGCAACGCGCGGCAGCGACTGGGCGCGGACAACATTGTCTACAACAGCAAAGTCTACGGCGAGAGCTGGGAGGTGCGGAAGGAGCGCATTCGGAGTGAGTCACCCATGGGGCACCTGCCTGGCTGGAACCTCTTCTCGGTCATCATCAAGACGAACGACGACCTTCGGCAGGAAGTGTTCACGATGCAGCTCATCAACAAGTTCAAGGCCATCTTCGAGTTCGAGGCGCCCAATCTGTGGCTGCGCACGTACCGCATCCTCGCCACGGGCGCCAATATTGGGCTGCTCGAGACCATCACGGAGGCGTGCTCCTTGGACCACCTCAAAAAGACCTTCCCGGGCGGCAACCTGCTCGCCTACTTCAAGAGCGTCTACGGCGAGCCATCGTCGCCGGAGTTCCGGACCGCCCAGCGCCTATTCATTGAGAGCGCGGCGGCGTACTCGGTCGTCAGCTACGTGCTGCTCCTGAAGGACCGGCACAACGGCAACATTTTGCTGAGCGCGGACGGCCGCATCATCCACATTGACTTTGGCTTCATCCTGGGCATCGCCCCTGGCGGCATGTTCAGCGTGGAGGACGCGCCGTTCAAGCTGACGACTGAAATGGTGGACGTGATGGGCGGCATGGGCTCGGACGGCGTCCGGCTTTTCCAGCGGTGCCTGTGCGAGGGCTTTGCGGCGCTTCAGAAGTACCAGTCAGAGATCGTGGCGCTGCTGCAGACGACCGGCCAGCACTCGCCGTTCCCGTGCTTCGACGGCGCCAAGCTGGCGCGCATCATCTCGGACCTGCGTGTGCGGCTGTGCGTCGGGCTGACGAAGCGCCAGATCCGTGCGCGCGTCGAGCACCTCATGCGCAAGAGCTACAACGCCTGGGGCACGCGCCAGTACGACTCGTTCCAGCTACGCAGCAACAACATCCACCCGTGAAGACTGTCCGTCCGTCCGTCCGTCCGTCGATCAGGTGAAATGACTGCCTGTCTGTATGTGAGTGCGTTGATGATGGTCGCCTGTGGAGTTGTGCTGGTACGTGCTTGGGTATTTAGAGCAGCACGTTCGCGAATGGACAGTGTCAATGCGAGCCTTGGCAGCCATCACCGGCCGTGAGCATGTTCCCGTCCGCCGCCTTCCCTCGTTGTCTCTCCATCCTCACGGAGCGTGCGCCACCATCAAGTGCTGATACCAAGACACACACAAGGCCAACGTTCAGTCCAAGCGACGAAGCGATGGTAGCTCCACGTGCGCGCACCGTGACGCGCTGCCGCAGGATCGTATTCTCCTCGGCGAGCATGGCGTTCTTGGTGAGCAGCGCGGCGCACCGCTGCTCGGTCTCCTCCAGCAGTGTCGCCCACTGGGCCTTGGCGTCGCGCAGCCTGGTCGCCAGCTGGCTGTTCTCCTCCCGCAACACCCTCAACCGATCGCTCGCCGGTCCCGTTTCGAGCCTCGACTGACCGCCGCTCGTGCTCGCGAACCCGCGCTCCTTCGCCTGGTTGGACGCCTCGACGGCTTGAAGCTGCTGCTGCTGCTGCTGCTGCTGCGTCGCCGCCGTCAGCCGCCGCACATCGTCCATCTGCCGCATGAGCGACTCGTGCATCTTGGCGATCGACGCAGCGGCCTCGGCGTCTCGAGCTCGGCCACCAGTCTCCACCGACCGCTCCAGCTCGCGGCACCGGCGCTCGTGCTGCTCGCAGTCCCGCGCGAGCTGCTCGTTGGTCCGCTCAAGCTCCGCGGCCGCCAGCGCCTGCGTCGCCCGCGCGCGCATCTCGTCAGCGACGCGCTGCTCGCTCGCCGCCACGCGCTCCCGCTCCCGCGCCAGTTCCTCCACCAAGGCCACTGCATCGTCGCTAGGATGTCCATATAGCGACTCGGTGTCGGCCTCGTCAACGACCGAAGCGCCTTCATATGGTGTCGGTGATCGACTGACGCTGCCTGCGCTTCGCTGACTGCTCCTGTCGAGTGCTGGGTCACCAGGGCGGCCGTGAAGGCGCCGGAGCAGCGCCAGGTTGTCTTGCTCGCTCCGCTCCAGCTCTCGGCGCAGCGCCTTCTCTCGCGACGTGTACGACTCCACGAGCTCCTCCAGCGCTCGCTGACATGTGCTCCTGCTGCCCGACGCGTCGCCCAAGCCCGCGAGTTTGGCGCGGAAGAGCTCCTCTTGCGCCTGCGCTTCAGCGCGCAGTCGCTCGTAGCGCACGCGCAGCTCCTCGCTCTCGCCCGCCTTGGCCATCCAGGCGGCCACGAGCCGCTCCTTGTCGCTCGCGAGCTGCCGACGCTCCACCAGCGCGCGCTCGAGCTGCATCGCCAGCGCCCGCTTGTCTGCGTTCCAGGCCGCGCGCTCCGTCTCGAGCGTCCCCGCGAGCTGGTCGGACCGCGCGCTGAGCTGCTGGCCCGCCGACCGCGTCGCCTGCTCGACCTGCAGCCGCTCCGTCGTGTTCGCCAGCGCCAGCCGCTCCAGCTCGAGCTCCTTGCGCACGATGCTCCTCTTGGCGTCCTCCAGCTGGGCCTCGAGCGACGCGCGCGTCGTCTGCAGCTCGCCCAGATCAGCTTTGAGCGCGTCCAGCTCTCGCTCAAGACTCGCCAGGCGCTCGCTGGCCGCGCGCTGCTCGGCTTCCGCTTCCTCGCGTGCCGTCTGCGCCTTGAGCTTCTGGTTGACGGCGACGATCAGCTCGAGACTCAGCTGCTGGTTCTTTTTGGCCTCGCGCTCCAGCGCCTGCTCCGAGTCCCGCGCGTGGGTCTGCGCGCGCGCGAGGTCCTCGGCCAGCGCCGCCTTGGCCCGCACGAGCTCGGCCAGCTTCCCGCATAGCTCCTCGACCTGCGCGGCCTTGGTGGCGTCGTCCGCCTGGATCTCGAGCACCATGCGCTCGGCCTCGATGAGCTTATGCTCGACCTCAAACTTGGACGCGTCCAGCGCCTGCAGCTGCGTCGCCGTCTCCTGCTGGACCTGCACGAGCGCGCGGCTGAGCGCCAGCTTGTCCTGCTCGCACGCCAGCAGCTCCTTGCGGACCTCGATCTCGCCGTCGAACAGGCTGCGGTACTTGGTCTTGAGCGCGCTCATGGCCGACAGCAGCTGCTGCCGTTCCGCGCGCAGCAAGCGGTTCTCCCCCACGACGCGGGGCGACGCAGCGTCTCCGGCTTCCTCAGCGGCGTCATTACTCTCAGGATCGAGCACCGACGAAGCAGAGCCGCTAATGGAGCTCTCTCCGCGTCTTCCCCGTGAGATTTCTCCCCGGAGAGCAGCCAACTGCGCGAGGTGTCGCCAGCGGATGCCCAGGATCGTCGGCGTGTTGGCGACGGGGAAGTTGTGGACCTTGGCAAGCGACTGCGCGAGCTCCAGCGTGGCGCGGGACCCTTCAAAGTCGCCGGGGCAGACGGAGATCAGCGCGAGCGTCAGGCACGTGCCGCCGAGCGCTTCTTGGAGCAGCTGAGCCAACGTTGACGCAGCGAACGGGACTGCCGCGAGGCGTTCAAGCGGACCAAGAGCGGCGTGGGCTCCTCCATGGACTCTAGTCCCTCGTCGGCGCAGCTCCTCACACTCGCCAAGAGCCTCAACAACGTTCGCAACCGCGTAGAGCGAGTGATGACGCTGCGAGTCCTCCGCTGCTCGTCTCTCGCTCCCGTTCGGCTGGAAATGGAAGGTGCAGCGTACAAAGCAGTCAGTCATTTCCGTCCTTCCAGGCGCTCAAGATTGATGCCAAGCGGTGCAAGCGACGTACTCGGGCGAGCGCGTTCGTGGCGGGGAGCTCGAGCAAGTCGAAGCACGACGCCAGCTCCTGCTGCGACCCGTCGTGGAAGAGCAGCACCTGCGTGACTGTTATCTACGAGCAGCGCCATCTCCTGGTCAGTTCGCGTTCATGGCGAGTCCAAGCCAGCCAGCCAGCCAGCCAGCCAGCCTTCCGTCACGAGCCAGCTCACCCGGAGCGCAACGCATCCGCCGCTATCTGCGCCACTGTCCGCGTCTCCGACACATCTCCTCGCTTCTATCCCGACCTCGACAAGCTGGTCAAACGCTGATGGCGATGACAGCGGCGGCGACCGCGTCAGGTTGTCGATACACACACCAAGCACCGGATGAGGCTTTGGCGACAACTTGAGGGACTGGGACGCGGCATCGCTGCTGTCGTCAACGTCGCTAGGCGGCGCCAGCAGGTCCTGCCACCGCCAGCAAAGGCCACAATTCACACTGAGAGACGCAGCGAAGGCCTGGAATGGAGACCAGAAGGCCTGCGCACTGTGACGGCGTCGCGGTAGATCTCGGCGAGCGAGATGCGCAGCGAGGGTCGAAGCGCGATCACGCGCGGGCTGACTCCGGTCGCTCCAACGGGCTTGGCATCGGCGTACCGACTCGCTCGGTCGTTCAGCTCGGCGCGGATCGCCTGGAACGCAGCGGCGGCTACGCTCTGGCCTTCATCTCCAGCGAACAGCCCGCCGCTCGCCCGAGCCGCCGACGAGCCGATCGCGAGCACCGCGACGTTGACGCCTTCGACGCACGAGCTGACGAGCGGGCAGAGCGTCCGCTCGAGCAATTCGCTTGCTGGCGGCGATTGAGCCTGAAAGACGTGATCGAACCGGACCGCCAGCGTCTAGAAGGGAGTGACAGGGCAAGCAGAGCCGTGAGTCCATCCATCGATAGTGGAGACGGCGATCAGCAAGCAGCTCCAGGAACGAGCCTCATCGCCGCGAGCGACTTGGAGTTCCTTGCCCTCCCGCACACGGAAGCTCGACTTGTCTGTGATTTCAACCGATCATGTGAGCGGATCGGCCGTTCGAGGAAGCGCCTTGAAGCACGCTGCGACGCCCACACCTGGCCTCGCCACGGACGGACACACTTGCGCGTGGACCTGGAGTCGTGACGGTCAAGAGCTCGCGTTGGAGAGCGCATCGTGCAACGGCGCAGCAGCCAGCCTCGATCGAACCTGGATTGGCACCCCGCTAGGGAGACACTCGGCCGCCGTCGCATCGCCCACCATGGACGCCTCGGCCGCTGCAAGTGTGCCTTTCTTTCCCAAGGGTTCAGCCGATGCCGATGCGGCGGAAAATCTATTTTACGCGGAGATCGCCTCGTCGCACACTGCTTTTCGCAGCACCAGCCGCAGCCACCACAAATGCAACCTGCCAACTGTCGTATCCACTGTTAAGGCGCCATGACGACTCCAAGATGGAGAGAGTGACTCGACTCAAAGCGGCCATTTCGGCTTTCCACGCCTCCAAAGCGCACCTGTTCAGTCTGCACCAGCCATGGCGCCGCTGTACTCCCCCGGTTGGATGGCGAGCGCCGACTTGGGCGTGTTCGTCGTGACCATGGCGACAGCGTTCGGCCTGACGCCAGTGACGCTGGCGGGCTCGGTGCTGAGCTCGTACGGGCAGCTCCGCACCGTGCCGATCATCGCGGCCGTCCTGGCGCTCGTGGTCGGCGGGCTCATCTGCTTCCTAGGCTACCGCCTGCTGCGGCTGACGCTCTTCCTCTGCGGCTTCATCGTCGCGGGGCTCATCGCCGCGCTGATCGTCGAGTTCGCCTTCGCGTCCTTCTCGTGGATGCCGACAGCCTCGTGGATCGCGTTCGCGCTCGCGGGCGTCGGCGGCGGCGTGCTCGCCGTGTTTGCCTACGCGCTGGGCGTGTTCCTGGTCGGCGCGCTGGCCGGACTGCTCGTGGCGTTCGTGCTCCAGGTGTCGTTCGCGTACGCCTTTATCCCGGGCTACCCGGAGGTGATGCTGATCATCCTGGTCCTCGTGTTGGGGCTCATCGGCGGCGTGCTGACATGGAAGCTCGAGAAGTCGCTGCTTATCATGGCCACGAGCTTCATCGGCGCGACCTCCATGCTCTGGGGCGTCGGGTACTTTGCCGGCAAGTACCCGAACGCCGCCGACATGGATCGCTTCCGCAGCAAGAGCCAGGGACAGTGGGTCTTCTCTGTGCCCAGCGCCTGGTGGGCCTACCTGACGGCGACGCTGCTGCTGTTCGGCGTGGGCGTCTGGGTCCAGTGGCGCCGGTCGAGCAAGGACGTTCACCACCGCAGCGTTCACGACCACACGCGTCCGAGTCGCCGATCCGATGCGAATAACGCTGGCGAGTACGCTCGAACGCAGACGCCGCTCCCTACGACGCACAGCGGCGACGAGCGGCAGTCCGAGTCGCAGTCTGCGAGCGCGCACACTCAGCCGTCACGTGCCAAGCGGACGAACTGAGCGCGAGAGGGGACCGTGTTGGCGATAGCGCCGTGCTTTCTATTCATGCACAAGCCTTTATGAACCGAGTTGGCACGTTGGCATGCAGCGACGCAAGCCCTTCGAGACGTCTGTCCTTCACCATTGAAAGAAGCACGATGGTGATCGATCTCTGGCTTTGAAATGCGTCAGAACTCGCCGAGGAGTGGCTGTCGGCGCGGCAAACGATATTCGGAGGCTCTGGACTGTTGAAATACCCAGCGCGATTACCAGGACGCGGAGGCGTCGAGGTGCGTACTGTCGAGGATTATGTCGGATAGAGGTCTGGACGGGGAGCGAAGTGAGTTGGACGGACGCATTGCGTGATGATGCTACGGTTTTCAAGGCTCGAAATGGGATGTCCTTGTTTGCACCACCCATGCCGTGTCCACGCCCAACACCCGGCGTTAGTCAGTAGCTGGCTGACAGGTTCACGACTCCGATGCCGGCGGAGCCGCAGGCGCCACGGTGACAGCGCGGTCGAGCACCGCCCGCAAGTCGTCTTTGTCGAGGATGGCCTCGATCTCGTCGGCGCGCAGGTCCATGGACGCGTCCTGGCGGAGCGCCGCGCGGTCGACGACCCCGCGGAGCGTGCTCTCGTCCAGCTCGAGCGCCTCCGGGGTCGGCAGGTCGAAGCGCGTTGATACGTAGCGCAGCCACGCCGACACGGACGCGCCCTGGAAGCCGCTGGCCGCCGTCAGTCGGTCCGCGGTGCGCTCCAGCTTGTCCTTGAGCTCGTCGAAGAAGGCGTCGCCGGCGTTCTCCTCGGCGAGCTGCGCGTAGCGATCGAAGACGAAGGGGAGGAAGGCGGACGCCATCTGCGCGTGCGGCAGGTCCGACACGCCGCCCATGGCCACGGCGATCGCGTGCGCGCCGCCGCAGCCCGAAGAGTTGGCCGCGAAGCCGCTCAGCACGCTGGCGAGCGCCAGCTTCTCGCGCATCGCGACGCTCTTGAGGTCAATCTTGCCCTCCACGAGGGGCGTCGCGAGCGCGGCCGCCACCACTTCGATGCCCTGGAGCGCCAGCGCCTCCGTCGCCGGGTCCTCGCACCCAATTAGGTACGACTCCATGCACTGGCCGAGCGCCGTGAGCGCGCCCTGCACCGTCGGCACGAGCGGCACACTGAGCGCGAGCACCGGGTCCACGATCACTACCTAGTCCTCATGATACACACAGTTGGAGAGCGGTCATACTCGATTAGAGAGAGAGGGGGGGGGCGATCGCGGATGGAGACAAGCATGGGTGGGTGAATGGGTGGGTGGGCGATCGGACTCACGTCGGGGACAATGGGCGTCGTGACCAGCGACAGCTTGGCCTCTTCGTCCTCGTCCAGCACGAGCGCTTGCGTCGACACTTCTCCTCCGGCGCCGGTGATGGTCGGCACGATCAGGAGCGGCGCCGGCTGCTCCAGCTCGAGGCTCTCGCTGTCTCCCTGCCACCGACCGGCCGTCCACTTCGTCAGTCATGCAGGTAGTCCTCATAGAGTGGGGTGGGGCGTGAGCTCCACTGCTACACACACAGTAGCATGCACCTCCATCAGCTCCTTGGCGCTGTAGTCGTTAGAGAGCAGCAGCGCGATGCAGCGCGCCATGTCGGCGGTGCTGCCGCCCCCAAAGGCGAGCACGCCATCCGCCCCGACGCGCACGGCCGTCTCGAGCCCGAGCTCGACGCTCTCGACCGTCGCGCAGTCGCGTGGCAGCGTGAACTGGAAGCACGGGATTCCCGCCTGCATGAGCAGGAACTCGGCGTACTGCGTCCGGCTCGCGGCGCCCGCGTCGCGGTGCCGCACCACCAGCATCTTGTGGACGCCGGCGGCGCGAGCGGCGCTCCCGAGGTGCTCCGCCGCCGCCTTGGCGCCGAAGACCACGCGCATGGGCTGCCCCGACGCGCTCAGCTGGCGCGGCTGCAGGTCGAACTTGGTGCTGATGCCGCGCGCCAGCTGCGCCCCGGGCGCGAGCCGCCGCTGCAGCGCCGGCAGCATGCGCCGCGCCAGTCCGCCGGTCCACACCATGAGCTCTGTCGAATGTTGGATTCGAACGGGAGGCGTTTGATTTGCGTCCGATACAGTAACGTTGTTTTGTTTGATAACCAACGTTGTTTTGTTTGGTAGTCAACTCGTTTTCAAAAACCACAGAAACGTAAATAACAAAGTGCGAGACTACAAGCAAAGGTTTCTATTTTTTTTAAAAGTGTTATTTAACAAGAACTGTAAACCAACGATGATCGATCAAAGCAGTAAACGTAAATAACGAATTGTGTGACCACAAACATTGTGCGACCATGTTGAAGTGCTCAACATGTCGATTGTCGATGGAGGATCGACTTTTACGTTGACGCGTCGGACCCGCGGCAGCGAGCACCTCGGGCAAGCCAGGGATGCGTCTAGACGTTCATCAAGTTGTAGGCGGCGCAGCCGTCGGCGCTGGTGACGGCCGACTCGTACGTGGCGCCGTCGGACGTGCTGAACCCGGAAGGGATCCACGACCCGAGGACCTTGTCCTGGCCCTGGAGCAGGTACGCGTTGTTGGTGACGGGCTCCGTCGTCTGGAAGTACGTGCACGCCTTCTGGTAGAAGCCGTTGATGCACGTTGAGTTGCCCTTGAGGCGGTTGTTGACGTCTACGACGCCGTCGCGCACCGTGTTGAGCATCTCGCAGTCGCCGTCTGAGTCGCCCGACGAGTACACGGGCGCCTTCTCGTTGTGCGACTGCTTGATGATGCTCGTGATGATCGTCGCCTTGCCGGGACCCCACGTGATAGGATAGTCCTCGATCAGCTGGCCCGTGAACTTGCCGGCGGTATCGAACGCGAAGCGCACGCCAAACACGTTCATGTTGGGCACCAGGTACGTCAAGCCCTGCAGACTGCCGGCCTCCTCGGCAAAGATCTGCGGCGACGCGCTGATGACGTACACGTCGACACCGTTGGCCCGCAGGGCGCGCATCGTCGTTTCCTGGCCGTTGAACGGGCGCAGACCCGTCGTGTAGCCGCCCTCGACCTGGAGGTCGCCGGAGGACGTGTACGTCGGCGCGTCCAATGCAGCGGCGAGGTTCGTTCGGATGCTCGAGCGGATCATGGCGCGGACCTCGGCCTCGGTCATGCCCACGAGCATCTGCGGGAAGATGGTCATGGCGATCTTCATGGCGCACTGGAGGTGGTCGTTGCCGCCGTCCATGGCCTCCATGCCGTACGCAAGGAAGGCAAACTTGGCGCGGAAGTTGGCGTACGCGGTCGTGGCCTTGGCGTCCTCGAGTGTCGACGCCGTGCCCGACGTGAGGTTGTAGTGCGGCCCGATGTACGAGTCGTACAGGACCTTGTAGTCGGCGGCCGTAGAGCTGAGAGCCGTCGCGAGGGTCACGTCCTTGCCGCTCACATCCGTACCGAGCACCGAGCTCGTGCCGTTCGCCAGGCACTCGTCGCTAGACGTCTCGTTGTATCCGAGCGCGAACACAGTCGCGAATTCGTCCGGCGACATACGGAAGTCGAGGTTGTCCACTTGGTAGTGCACCGACGTGTACGAAATGTCGCCGAACATGCACGTGTTGTCCCAGTCGAAGACGGCGTAGGCCTCGCCGGACGCGCGGGCGGCCCCGACCTTGGCCAAGAAGGAGCCGACGACGCCGTTGTTGTAGTCGGAGGCCTCGGCCGCGATGAACGACGAGTTAGCCGCCGCCGTCGGAGCCACGAGCAGCGCCGCCCACAGCAGCAGCAGCGCCGAGCGGAGGATCGAGTCGCACGAGAGGACCATCGCGAGTAAGATGGCGACGACAGGCGGCGGAGGAGAAGACGTGCGGGTGGTGCGAGGGAAATCCCGAAGTGAGCGAGCGCGTCTCAGGGGCAGACGGTCGATGGGGAGGTGTCGCCGCCTGTCTTCTTACTCGCATTGCATGGTGCTTGTCCGCCACTAACCAGGCACAGTAGATTCACAATAATGGCGAGCGTCAAATACGGGATAGGGCCATCATTCAACGAGTGCTGGGCGATACTTAGCCTAGGGTGAATTGCCGACCCCGGATCTCGTATTTGGCCACAAGATATACATAGTGTAAGACTGATTGAAGCAAGACGATCCCTTTTGAGCCGGATCTCTCGTGAGACGGTCCTCATCGAGTTTGCATGAGCAAGCGACGAATCTCGCGTGGTTGAACCTAGATTCAAGGGGCAACGCAGTGCTTGAATCTCCAAAGCAAATGCAATGCATTACTACGGTATATGCGAGATTCGCCGCATGCTCTGAGCAAGTCGCCCTGATAAACTGCAAACGACTTCAAGTTCAAACTTCGGAAAGGCTGCACACGGGCAAAAAGGCTCTCTTGAAAGTGTCAATTTTGCGACACAAAACTCGTATAATAGCCACCTTCCGAAATACAACAAAACACAATGCCAACTCACATCTTGGAGGCGACCGAGACGCTGCTCTGCCTGCTGAGCAGGTTCTCGCGCATCTCCTTGGCGCGCGCGGGGGACGCGGGCGCGGCGTCGAGGCGCGGCTTGACGGCCTTGAGGTAGTAGACGGTGCCGAGCGCGAAGAAGGCGACGGAGCCGCCGATGGACGCGAGGAAGTCGTTGTTGTTGGCGCCAGAGTAGACGATGGCGAAGAGGCAGAAGGCGACCATGGCGAGGCAGAGCGCGGCGCCCGGCACGCCGAAGGGGCTGCGGTACGGGCGCGGGCGGTTGGGCTGCTTGACGCGCAGCATGATGAAGGACACGAGCTGGAACGCGTACGAGATGAGGCCACCGATGAGCGCGAAGTCGATCAGCACGGAGCCGAGGCGCACGTCCCCGACGGCGAAGTGCAAGATGGTGGCGATCGCGACGGCCACGACCCCGCCGGTGATGAGCGCCACGTACGCGGAGCCGCGCGTCGGGTGCACCTTGGTGAGGAAGCGCGGGAAGAAGCCGTCGCGCGCGATGGCGAACAGCAGGCGGCCCATGCAGAAGACGAACGAGTGCGTGCTCGAGATGATGCCGACGACCGTGAGCCACGTAAAGTAGGACAGCAGCGTCGTGTCGCCGAAGACGCTCTTGTAGCCCTCGACGAGGGGCGCCGTGGACACCAGGACGCCGGTCACGCCCGGCGCGACTAGCGAGCTAAAGACGGCCGTCGCGAACGAGAGCACCAAGAGCGTGATGAAGGACGCGATCAAGCCGCGCGGCATGTTCTTCTCGGGTTTGATCGTCTCCTCGACCGCGAGGGGCAGCTCCTCGATGCCGAAGTAGAACCAGAGACCGAACGAGACGCCCTGGATCGAGTCGCTCCACGTCGTGTACTCCCAGTCCTGCTGGGCGACCCACGTGTTGTAGTCGAGCTGCGTGGCCGCGCCGACGTAAAAGACCACTAGCATGGTGACCGACAGGAGTGTCGCCACGACCTGGACGCGGAACGAGGCCTCGACGCCCAGGGCGTTCAGACTCACGAAGATGAAGGCGAACATGGCCCACCAGAGCGGGCTGTAGGCCGAGCCAATGCCGAAGAGCGCGTCGAGGTACAGGTAGATGGTGTAGAACGTGGTCGCGACCGTGACCACGACCTTGAGCGTCTCGGCGAGCCCAGCGAAGAAGGCGGCGCGGGGCCCAATCGCGTGGAGCGAGAAAATGTACGGACCGCCGCCGGCCGGGATCATGGACGACATCTCGGCGATGGAGAAGGCCAGGAGCACGTAGAGCACGGTCACGAACGCCAAGATGATGAGCATGCCGTTGAAGCCCGCGACGAGCGTCGCCTGCCAGCCGTAGAAGTCGCCGCCGATGACGATACCGACGCCCAGCGCCCACAAGTGCGGCACTCTGGCGTATCGGTGCGAGCCGCTCTCGTCTGCCGCGTCAACGTTGATGGATACCGAGCTGTCCGGCATGGTGGCGGGGCGGCTGATGGTATTGGAGACGGTGTCGAGTCCCAAGTGAGCCGTGGAGCGCAAATTGAAGAGTGAGAGAGCCGACGGGTGACGAGAAAGAACGATTTGGCCAGAGCCGCGGGGGTGGCTAACGAGCATAAAGGTGGTGTAGGCGAGATGAAGACGCAAGGCGAAGGAGGAGTGCTGTCAGCGTGGTTTAGCAGCCGACTCCCAAGCTTGGCTGGCGCTCTATGGCGTTCACTATGCGCGAGGATGGACGGGTCTCCGCGTCTGGATGACGAGGCAAGAGTCACACCGGTACCAGCCTATGAAGGTGCGATGAAGGGCTCCTAGATGTGCCGATCGATCGGTCGTGTGAAAGTAAACTGCGATGGATCAACCTGGCTGTGTTGAAGACGTTGAGAAAAGGCTCTGATGTTCGATGGGCGCGAATCGTTCGCCCACTCTCTACAGTGTATCGCCGCGAATGACTGAGGTTTCAGGATACTGCAGCAGCAAATCGACCACTGCAATGGGGCGGCTGGCGATATTCACTCAACATTCGAGTCATTCGTGGTCATTGAGCCCCCCTCTCGCTTGATATATATAGCGAAAGCAAGTTGCTTGTGTATGGGTCGCCCTACTGCTAGATAACTCGGGCGTGTCGATGCCCTTCGATGCATGCATGCATCGCTATTCTTCAGGCCGACGTCTGCGTGCTGATTTGATGTCGCAATGCGCGACTCGGTGTCCAACTTGGCCAACTCGAGCTGCTTTAACACGCCCGTTGAACGAGTCGATCGCTTCAACGAGACGGGAAAACAAAGACACGAAGCACGCCGTTTAACCAACCGCTCGGCCATCAAATTGCAGTGCCATGATATGTATACGTCGGGCATCCGATTGCAGTTCTGTTAAACGTAGTAAATGTTTCTCCTGCCGTGCGTGTCTGCGTCAATTGCCAACGGGAAAACACTCAGCGACGGCAACGCAAGGTGCGTTCCTTTATTGGGCTCCTAAGCAACCAGCATAGCTTGCTGCTCCTGCGGAATCGACGAGATGCCAACAGATTCCTCCACGGATCGAGAGGCAGACAACTCGATGGACGCGCTCGCTCCTCATAGGCTGGAGCAGCGGTGACGACGCACCGCGTCAGCGGCTACCTTTGATGCGATCGTCCTCTCTCTCTCTCGTTGGAGAGAGCCCCCAACTCCCTTGCCCTACACATCAGCATTGCCCCACGCAAGCCGGTGTTGCCGTCGGTGTCTTGGCACAAAATGACCCTCAAACGGCGGCACAGACAGTGACAGAGCACGCATCACGCTGTGATTGTCCAACCAGCGGCTGAGAAAGGTCCTCTGGTGACCGGAACAAGGAGATGGGACGCTTCTCAGCAGTTGACGGGACGCGTGCCGATGCAGGTAAACTGGCGAAACTGACGGCTTGGATCACAGTGGTCACGTCACTAACATCTGCAATTGTTATGATGTTGAGCTTTGTACTGAATTTCAGAGTGTTTAATAGTACAAAAGAGCAAACTTGAACGACCATATCGACGGGTCCATTTATTTTAGAGGGTTTTATGGATCTGGTATGGGGCTAGATGAGAGGGTCTGGCAATGTACACAGTCAGCTGGGACCGAATTGACGAGAGGAAAGTGGAAAAGAACTCATCGGGTCGAGCACTAGTTACTGCGCTGTACAGCCAAAGCGGAAGGCATGGCGCAATCGAATGCGCGGCAAACGCCCTAAGTATCTCGGCAGCATGGGCAAAGAAACGCACGGCACAAGGTGCAACGCGTTCCGCACTGAAGATGCGTCCCGTCCCCCATGTCCGATCTTCACTTGTCGAGGGTGAGGCAACGCGAGCCTCGGTCGGCACGCACAAGGACTCGAGGGTATGTCTCGAAGCGCCCGCGGTCTTCCAGCCACCCCGGCGCGGCCTTCGCCGTCTTGCTCACTTTGCTTCCAGCCTCCAAGGCCGCACGTGTCTGTCCACCAAATCACTGCCCAACTGGAAGCCTGCTACAGTACCAGCCACCATGAGCTGCAGCCACGCCAGCGCTTCGTCGTCGACAACCAGCAAGGTCCTGCACCCGCTGGACCCGCTGACCGCCGACGAAGTGGTCACCGCCAAGCAGGTGCTCGCGGACGCCGGGTACGCGGGCGACGCCGTGCGCTACTCGTACGTGATGCTGCGCGAGCCCGACCACGCCACGCTGGCGGCGTTCAAGCCGGGCGACGCCGTCCCTGTCCGCGAGATCGGCGTGCTGGTGCTCGACCTCGAGGCCAACACGGCGCGCCAGACGGTCCTGGACGTGCTGGCGCGCAAGGTGATCGTCGACAAGCTGCTGGACCCCGCGACAGACGGCTGGGGCCCGATCCTCGACCAAGACTACGTGGATGCCGAGCTCATCACCAAGGCCGACCCGGGCTACGTGGCGGCGCTCGCTCGCCGGGGCATCACGGACCTGACGCTGGTGCGCGGCGTGCCGCTCTCCGCCGGCATGTTCGGCGACCAGTACGGCGACGAGGCCGGCCGCCGCATGATCCGCGTGCTGAGCTACCACGCGACCGAGAACACGCACTCCATGTTCGCGCACCCGATCGACGGCATCGTGGCGCACGTGGACCTGACGAACCGCAAGGTGCTCAAGCTCATGGACACTGGCTACCCGCACGTGCCGCGCGATTCGGGCGACTACATGGACCCGGCCGTGTCGGGTACGATGCGCTCCGACATGAAGCCGCTGCACATCACGCAGCCCGAGGGCGCGAGCTTCCAGGTGGCGGACAACGTGCTCACGTGGCAGAACTGGGAGGTCCGCATCGGCTTCAACGGCCGCGAGGGACTCACGCTGCACGACGTGTCGTTCCGCGACCGCGACCATAACGGCGACAAGCGCAAGATCCTGAACCGCGCGTCCGTGTCCGAGATGGTCGTGCCGTACGGCGAGCCGTCGGCCACGCACGAGTGGCAGAACTACTTTGACGCGGGCGAGTACCAGTTCGGCCGGCTCGCCAACTCGCTCGTGCTCGGCTGCGACTGCCTCGGACAGATCCACTACCTGGACGCGACGCTCGTGGACGACTTTTGCAAGCCTTTCGTCATCAAGAACGCCGTCTGCATCCACGAGGAGGACTTTGGCACGCTGTGGAAGCACACGGACGTGTACACGTCCACGGGCACGGTGCGTCGCCAGCGCCGGCTCGTCATCTCCTTCTTCGTCACGGTCGGCAACTACGACTACGGCTTCTACTGGTACCTCTACCTGGACGGCAAGATCGAGCTCGAGTGCAAGGCCACGGGCATCGTCTTCACATCGGGCCATCCCGGCGGCAAGGACTACGAGTTCGCGACCGAGATGGCTCCGCGCCTGGGCGCGCCGTGCCATCAGCACATGTTCTCGGCGCGTCTCGACGTCGCGATCGACGGCGCAAAGTGCCACGTGGACGAGCTGCAGGTCCAGCGGCTGCCCAAGTCGCCCGAGAACCCCGTGGGCAACGCCTTCAAGCGCGTGTCGACGCGCCTCGCGACCGAGAGCGAAGCCCAGCGCGAGGCGGACAACGCCAAGGGCCGGGCGTGGCTCGTCGGCTCGAGCGAGAAGGTCAACCGCGTAGGCAACCCGACGGCGTACGTCCTCGTCCCTGAGGGCCAACCGCTCCTGGCGGCGGCCGATGACTCGTCCATCAGTGCGCGCGCGGGCTTCGCGACCAAGCATCTGTGGGTCACGCAGTACGAGCGCGACGAGATGTGGGCCGCGGGCTACACGCCCAACCAGCACCCTGGCGGCGCGGGCCTGCCGGCTTACACCAAGAGCAACCGTAGCGTAGACGGAGAGGACATTGTCGTGTGGCATACGTTCGGCCTGACGCACTTCCCGCGGCCGGAGGACTGGCCCATCATGCCTGTCGACTACGCGGGCTTCGCCTTCAAGCCCGAGGGCTTCTTCGACCGCAACCCGACGCTCGACGTGCCCGAAGACCCCAACGGCAAGCAGCACTCGAAGCGCTGCTGCCCGTGAAGGACAGGAGAGAAGTGGAAGTAGATGTGTGGCGTGTGCGGATGATACGAAACACAATAGTACTCCCTCTGGACCAAAATACTTGTCCGGTAACATAAAATGTGACAAGTGTTTTGGTCCAACGAGATCATCAAACTGGACAAGTTTTCTGGTCCAGAGGGAGTATGATTTTTGAAAGACGATCTCTGCGCGATGCTGTCATCCTTTTCTCAATGCAGTCGCACTCTCCCCAGTGCTTCATTCGGTGTCACAAGCTATCGGTATGAGGTAGTAACGACTCCGATTGGTGTAGCGCTTTGAAGCTCAGTGTCTAGCTGGGAGGGTGTAGCATCGAGCTGTTATCAGTTTAGCGTTCGTCCCGTAAACTTGGACATTCCGTTGCGACTACCGATACGTTGATTGCCTAAATGTTAGTCTAAACTTCGTCTAAACTTTAGTCTAAACGTTCGTCTAAAATGTGTATCCAGCCATGCAAATTGCGCATCCCAGCCATCGGCACTCCTTGACAATCTCCCCCACGAATCCAAAACATATCGACGACAAACGCCATTCTAGCGTTTATTAAATAACCCTTGGCCCACCCTCTGTCCGCCCGCACAGGCGCCTCGTTGATTCTCTTCAACTCCAGCTCGACTTCAGCGCCAGGAACGCCGCTCCGCTTCTCCCAGGCCCAACCAGCACGAGACGCAGTCTTTCATTATTATTCCTCTACCACAGACTCACCACCAAGCATCCAGCAAAGTCTTTCCACTACCTCCACGCCCGATGGCACGCGACCAACGAGCCGGCGCACGGTCCAGTACTCGGCGGTCTACGTCGTGGCGACCAACAAAACCTTCAAAGGCGGCTACAAGACCTACGAGCGCCCCGACATCACGTGAGGGCCAACGCCATCTTCTCACTCGAGGCTACGCCACAGTCAAGAACGTTGTCGTCGGTGCCAACCAGGTAGAGAGTATGCACTGCGACGAACACGAATCACCATCGAGAACGTCTGATGGAACGACGAGTGCGATGAAGCGCTGCGTAGCAAAGGCGGGTTGACCCCGATTGTGTCCACGGTCTCTGATAGCAGCACTTGCTACGCTGACGATACAACGGCTATGACACAGCTAGTATCGAGGGCTTCTACGGTAAGGACCGCGACCAGTTCTATCGCTGCTGCAGTACCTACGCCGACCACGAACGCTTCGACAACCTCAGCAACGTATACGTGGTCAACCGAGCGTGTAAAGCGCCACGGCCAACCAGACCTACGGCAACGAGTCCACCTTCACCAATATCAAGATACGCGCCGCCACCGACAGCTACGACGTCTGCGCAAAGTCGTACAGAAGCGAGAAGAGCGAGACTAGGAAGACTAGCCCTACTAAGTCGATTTTTAAGTTGGTCTAGGCGTAATCGACTTTGAAGGGATTCAAGTTGTGTGGAACGAGTGTCACGCACGTTTGGCTCCGTTGCGGGGTGTAGTTCGCACTGGACGTTGTCCTACGCCTCTTCTTGCTGCGACTATCATTGTCCGATTCGAGGAGCTGCTTGCTCTTTTCTCAGGTCCTAATTCGCCCTGGGTCGCTTCGCACTGCTGTGGCTTATCATTCCCTTGGTTCGAGCGGGCTGCTGGCCTTGAAACACGCCTCAGAAGGCAAATGCCCACCGCAAACTCCAAGTGTCGAGCCTGCAGCTCGTCCAATGATGTGTCAAACGGCAACACGAGCACCTCCAAATCCGTCTCCCGGAAGCCGGTCGACAAGAGCATACTCTCACCGCCTTGCACACTCGCGACGACCTTCCTGTACGTCTCGGTCGAGGTTCTCAACTGCCGGTATCGCTCTTCCTCGGGATGGTCAACGATGTTGCTGACGCACCGGAATACCAGCTCTGCTAGATCCACCCAACCTTGAGGCAAACGATCGCCCCCTTCAAGCGCTCGTGCTACTGCTCCAACATCGCTCACGGTCGGGAACTTGAGGCCTCGGAAGTGTCCAGCGACAATCGCAGCTGTCGACTGGAGGGAGGCGATGACTGCGGTATCCAGTCCCGGAGGCTTGGACTGTGGGCCGCCTTGCCCCGAAGTGGTAAAGCGAACGCGTTGCGGTGTTAGCTCGAACACACCGACCGAGCCGCACTCAGCACTGCTGTCGCTGGTGTCCACAAGTTTCGGAGGGCTGGTCATGCTTCGGAAGCCGCCGATTCGGAGAAGGTCACGGACGGGTGCGAGCCGCTCGAGGTAGTTGCCGAGCACGGAGCGCGGCTCCACGCGCCAGAATTGTTCGTTCGACGGCTCCTCCAGCAGGCGGTGCAGATGGGTCAGCAGCAACTCGAGCACTTTGCTAGACTCGGAGACACGCATACTGAGGCGCAAGTCTCCCACCGCCTTCGAGATGGCCTCGCAGAGCGTCATCCGACTGTTATCCCCCGTCACAATCGCCGTCTTGCTTTTCTTGGCTGGCTCGAGCTCAAACTGGTGGTCTAGTAGCGGCCCCAGCGCCGCGACGAAGTCAGGAAAATCCAGTTTACCATCACAGCCAACGTCAAAGGCGTCGAAGCGCAACCAAGGCGGGCCGTCGACCCACTGGGGAAATTGCTGGGCAAAGTCGCTTTCCGTCAAGTATCCACGCGCGGCTCGATCCATGTTGTCAAAGCACGCGCGCATCATCTCGAGCTGCCGCTGCTGCACGGTCGTCTTATTGAACGTGTCGATGGCGTTCGTTCCGTACGGGTACACCTTGACGATGTCTGCGATCGCTCTCGACGGCGAGCGCGCGATGGCGAACTGCTTTCGAGGGGCCTCTGCCGCCGAGGGAGGCTGGCCGAAGTAGTATTGCAGCTCACCCTGGAGCAAGCTGTCGATCTCCTGCTTGCGGCGCCAGAGAAACCACTCCATCTGCCCACTCACGCTCGAGAACGCAAAGTTGGACAGGCTCGCAGTCGACGCTGGCCTCGTCGCCGCCATCTTTTGCGTCTGAACAGCCACCTTCTCGCTGGATTGATCGGCGATGGGAGACGTACCTCTCAGAACGAACACGTTTCCTTGCGTTGACTCGACGAGGTCGTACCCGATCGCCTCCATCAGGTCGGCGGCGAACGGCAAGTACCCGATCTGCCGCTCGAACGTCGGGTTCACCTGCCGGATCCGCCAGGGTCTCGAGTCTTTTGGGTTCTTGAGCACGTTCTCGATGCACGACAGCAAGTGCTGGAGCACCGCGCGGCACTCATCCAGCGAGAAGTGGCTGCTCTGTCGTGCCCGCTCCTCTGCAACCCGCTCGATCACCGCAGTGATGCTGTCGACACCGTCAAGCATCGCCAGCTCGGCGTCCAGGTGCACACAGCTCTCCCTCAAACGGTCCAATGTCTCTCTCGACAGAGCGCTGACGCGCTTTCCGTTCACCGCTCGCGCGCCTCGCAGCTCAAAGTGCGTACTCTTGTACTCCACAAACCCGGCAGCTTCCAATACGCACGTCGCTCCGTCAAACCGCCCGATCTTGCGCTGGAAGCTGTCCGTGTCGGCGCGAATACGCCAGTAGTCGGAGTTGTTTGGAAAGCGCAGGATCTTGAGGCACAGGTTCCGCACAAGTCCAATGATCCGGCGCACCTCGGCGACGTCGGTGCGGATCCGCATCATCTCGATCGCGTTTGTCAGCGTCGGCGCTGTCGTCAGCTCGTCAATCACGAAGCCGCAGCTCGCCATCACCTCAACGAATGAGACAGCCGCTGACCGCTTGCAGAGCGCAGCGATCGCCGGAGCCATCAGCGTCGGGTCGGACGACACCTTGGACGCGAAAGCTGCCAGCTGCGCGGTCGGCAGTAGCTGATGCTCGCCGTGTTGTCGCTCCGAGATGTTCAGCAGCGACTCGAACACTTCGCGGAACTTGAGTATCAAATCTTGCTGGCTTGGCGTTCTACCCACACAAAGCCGCCGCACCAGGTCGCCGTGCCGTTGGCAAGCCGCGTCGCCGTTCGCGAACATACACGAGGCAACGAACGCGATTGGGCGAAGCTCGAGCGTCTGCGTTTCAGTGACTGGGTGTGTGGAGTCTGCGGTAGACCCGTATAGTTGGTAGTAGCAGCACAAGAACTCGGGAAACAGCAGCGTCTGGTGCGGGAAGAGGCCCAGCTGCTGGAGGTAGACTTCGAGTGGCTTGGACGGGACCGCCGAGCGGACGGCCGAGTCGAAAATGCCCCGGAGCGAAGACACTCGGACGCGAGACGGGATGATATTGGGCATCGCCTGCTCGTGAAAGAGTCGCTGCAGCGTCTCGAACACCCGGAAGCCGAGCTTCTGCTGCCAAAGCTGCAACTGGCGTCGATACTCCAGCTGGGATGCGAACCGCCCGTCGAGGGCCGAGGCCACGGCTTGTTCCACACGGAGCTTGCCTAGTCGATGTTTGGCCACCGCGAACGCCAGCAAGCAGGTGAAGAAGTCGAAGCGCTTGTGCGTACGCAGATCGTCGTGCGAGTCGAACCACTCGCTCAAGCTCTGCTCAACGACGCCGTTTGACGAGTCTTCGCCGCCTGGAGACGGCTGTGCCAAGTCGCTGCCGATCGTGCCGCTGGCCTTCTTTGGATTGCAGAGCTTGACTACGACAGCAACGATCCGGGATCGAGAAATCTTGCCGGTCCCTTTTGAGTCTTGCTCTTTGAAGAGAGTCCGATACCCGAGTAGCAAACGCGAGTCAAAGAGTTTCCTGACAATCTGCTTGCACCCGTGACGATTCACACAACGTGGATTATTTGTCAGTCATGACTGGGGGTTAGGAACAATATCTTGTGAAAGATATACGCCACCTTCTCGATTGCGCCGGTAGTAGTTGGACTGTCTGTTTCGCTACTGGAGGAGGACGACGAGTCGTCGGAGCTTGATGAATCGCTGCTGTTGCTACGACCTGCGAGGCCTCGCTTGGTCATTTCGCCTTCCTCAAGTAGCTGCAGCAAGGAGATCAGTCAGCAGCACACGAATGATCCATAAATGAGAGACTGGTACGTACAGTCAACGCAAGCTGCTTTAGAAGGTAGAGCGTCTCGGTGCTGACTTGCGCTGAGGCGCTGACCTCAAAGGAGGTTAATTGATCAAACAACCATCGCCTTGTACGTCCGTATCCAGAAAGAAGCAGCCACGTACCGGTGTCTCTTTCGCCTCTTCCGGGGTACCGACGAGTGCTCGCTTCCGCTGGAGTCCGCATCCGAATTGTGGTGCTGCTTGTGCTTCTTCTGCGCTTTCAACGAGTTTGGCGGGGCGTCGTCTTCCGTCGTGCCGTCTTCGTAGCGGATCTACAGTAGCCACGGGTTTGCACGATCGTATTCGTGTTACTGCACACATGTGCGGAACAACACGTCGGCAATAACATGGCGTACCGTGTACGTGTTGTCCGAATTGATTGCGAGAATCGTTGCCTTCCTCAACTCGGACGTCTGCCGCGGTGTCGCAAACTTGTTTGGACGGCGCCAGTTGGACAGAACGCGCTCATGCCGCTGGAACTTGGGCGTTTCCTGTCGCTTGTTGGAGTGTTTGGCTGCTGCTGGTGCTGCTTCGTCGCTTGAGCCTTCCGAGTCGGAGCAGACAAGAAGCAAGGTCGGATCAATGCGCTTGGAGGTTTCTCCGTCAGCGTACACAACGTCACAGCTTCCGTCTCGGTGAAGTCGGTTGACGATGCCCACACGGCGAGACCTGGCATCAGAGGCCTTTCGGTGCGTCACGCGCATACCGGGCTGCAGCTTGCTAGATGAGGGCTCAACATCGGACGTGGGTTGTTTCGGTGAAGACGACTTTTGCTCGCGGTCACCGTCATCTGCTGTTGAGGAGCTGTCCTTCGCGCCTGGCCGCTCCGGCACTCTCTGCTTGGTTGAGGCAGCTCTGCCGTCGCTATCGCTTCCATCGTCACCTGCGGGCGACAGCTTGCGTATCATCCCGGGGTCGACGCATTTCTCTGAGGCTCCAGCGTCGTACTCTATGTCGCAGCTGCCATCGCTGTGCACTCTCACGATCTTGCCGCGGTGGAACTTGCCTTTCCGCTTGAAGTTGGCTTCCACCACGACTCCTTTCTTCAATGCAGTCTTCGCCGGCTTTGGCTTTCCGGATCGAGCGTCGTCCCCCGAGTCATCGTCACCAAACAAGTCGTCGTCATCTTTCTCCGTCGACTTGGCCTTGTCTGTCGCATCTTCATTGGCCATCTCGATAAACTCTTTGCGAACGCGCTGCTCTTTGTCTCCGTCATCGTATCGCACATCAAACGTATCGTCCGAGCGAAGTTTCGTGATCTTCCCGGAGAACCAGCGAGAGCCTTGTTGATACCGAGCACGGACCTTTGTGCCAACTTCGAGTCCTCTGCTCTTCCCGCCCGGCTGCCCTGCTGTAGTGGAAGTACTCGTGGCGCTTTGCTGCAGCTCAATCAAAGCAGCGCGCACTCCGGTCTCGACGTCTCCGTCCTGATATTTCACGTCGTAGGTCCCGTTTGAGCGTATACAAGTGATCGTACCGAAAAACTTCTTGGTTCCACCCTTGTAGCGCGCGTTCACAGCGTCGCCAACCTCAAGCCTTCGTGGAGACTCCGTAGGCTCCACGTCCTTGTGTTTGAGGCTGCCATCGTGGCCAAGAGCGATCATGCTGCCGGGATCCACGCGCGTCTCCGAGTCTCCGTCGTCGTACTTAATGTCGCATGTTCCGTTGGCATGGACCCGAGTTACCTTCCCAAGGAAGAACTTGTCGCCTCCCTTGAATTGGGCTTTGACCTTGTCTCCAACCTCGAATCGCTCGGCCAGTCTCTCCGCTTGGTCCGTGACGATTTGACTCGATAGTATGCGCGTTTCAGAGTCCCCATCGTCGTACTTGATGTCGTACGTCCCATCCGAATGTACGCGCGATATCTTTCCACTAAACAGCTTCTTGCCGCCTTTGTAGTACGCTTGCACGCTCTGACCCACTTCGTAGCCAACCTTATCGCTGTTTGGTGCATCCACCGCCTCAATGTACTCCGCTTGGACGCGTTTCTCGCTGTCGCCGTCGTCGTAATCGATGTCGAACGTCCCGTCGGTACGTGCTAGCACGATCCGTCCATTGAAAAGCTTGCTCCCACCCTTGAACCGTGCGCGGACCTTGTCGCCCACTTTCAGTCTCTTCAGTTTCGGTGGCCCGCTCGCCTTTGAAGCCTCACGCTTGAGCAGATCGGCCTCTACCTCCGTTTCCAGCTCTCCGTCGTCGTATTTAATGTCGTAGGTCCCATCCCGACGCACACGGTGGATGACAGCGGTCAGTCGTTTTCCCTTTCGAGTCCTTTGCACTCGATCGCCAGCCTGGAACGCGTCTTCATCAGATTTGGAAGGCTTGGGTGTTGGGCCACCTTCAATGCGATCCGCGGGCACACGCGTCTCTGCATCTCCATCATCGTACGCGATGTCATACGTGCCGTCGCGATGTACTTTCACTATCTTCCCAGAGAAGAGCTTCTTGCCGTTCTTGTAGCGCGCTTTGACAGCGTCGCCGACCTCGTACTTGGCGCTCGTTGTGTCCCTTTTAGGCGATAACCCCTCCTGCTTGTCTCCATCGACCGCTTCAATACGAGAAGCCTCCACTCGCGTCTCAGCGTCTCCGTCGTCGAACTCGATATCATAAGTGCCGTCGGCTCGGAGCCGCGTGATTGTACCCGCAAAGAACTTGGCCCCGCCCTTGTACCGTGCTCTGACCTTGTCCCCTTTACTAAAGCCCACGCGTTTGATCGTAGCACTCGAGGGTCGTTTGTCGGCCTCGAGCTTGTCGGGGGATCCTATGGGCTGGATGAGGTCGGCCGGCACCCTCTGCTCCGAGTCTCCGTCGTCATAGTCGATGTCGTACGTCCCGTTCGAGTTCTTCTTGGTGATCTTTCCGGCGAAGAGGCTGCGGCCACCTTTAAAGAACGCTTGCACGCGGTCCCCGACCTGGAAGCCGCTCGGTCTCTTATCGCCCGCGCTTGGCTTCGCGTCCGAACCTCGGCCGTCGCCATCAACACGCTCAATCATATCCCGCACCACTCGCATCTCCACGTCTCCATCGTCGTACCGGATGTCGAACGTATCGTCAGTGCGCACTTTGGTGATCACGCCCGAGAAGATCTTGCTGCCCTTCTTGTACCGAGCCTTGACGGCATCGCCGACGGACAGCTCCGCTGCTGCCGAGCCGGGTTTGCTCTCCGCACGGGTCTTGTGCGGCGCGTCACTCTGCGCTTCTGTGCTCTCGACCAGGTCTCGGCGCACCCGCGTCTCGACGTCGCCGTCGTCATACAGCACGTCAAGTGTTCCGTCGGCGTGAACGCGTTTGATCGTGCCGGGGAACCACCGGGAGCCCTCCATGCACCGCGCTCGCACTGACTGGCCCACGCAGAACGCGTCGCTGGCCTGCCCCAAAGCTGCCTTCTTCGGACTGGCGGTGCCCACCGCTTCAATGAGTGACTCGGCGACTCGCGTCTCCGCGTCTCCGTCCTCGTACTTGACGTTGAATGTGCCGTCCGCGTTCACGGCCGAGATTATGCCGGGGAAGAAGCGCTTGCCCTTCTTGTAGCGCGCCCGCACGGCCTGGCCGACCTCGAAGGCCGCGCTCTTCGTCGGCGGAGCGTCCGTCTTTTTGGGCGACAGGGACGAAGACGAGAGTGTCGCCTTGGACCGCGCGCTTGCCGCGTCTCGAGCCTCGACGTCTGCTGCCGGGACGCGGGTCGCGGCCTGCCCGTCGTCGAACTCGAGGTCCACCGTCCCGTCAGTCCGCACGCGCGTGACTCTCGCGGCCGTCCACCGGTCCCCGGTCTTCCAGTGGCGAGCCTTGACCTTGTCGCCCGCCTCAAACACAGTCGCAGTCGTCGCCTTGGGCTTGCTCCTGGGGCTTGCGCTGTCGCCGACCGCGAGCGGCGCGAGCTGGGCTGGGCTCCCGGGCTTTGGCGCGGACTTTGGCGGCGAAGCCCCCTGGGGGCGGGATGGCGACGCGGCGGCCGTGGCCTCGAGCCGGATGGGCGACTTGTGCTCCTTGGTGTCCGTCATGTCGCGCGCCTCCTCGACGTCTGCGAGGGGCACGTTCTTCTTGAGCGCGCCGCTGTTGAGCTTGATGACGCAGGTCTGCGACGCCTCGCGGATCTGGATGAGCACGCCCATGTCCCCAGTGCCCACGACGCCCACGAGCATCCCGGTCTTGAGCGCCATTTTGCGCGCGCAGGCGGCGGGCGCGCCGACGGGGAGGCCTGACTGTGAAGGGTCACGCGAGTTGAAGTGGCCCCGATGCGATGCGATTGGTCGATAATCGAGACTCTTGTTGGAGTAGGTACCAAAAAATGCTATTATTCTAAAAAAATAAAGGAATCGTATAATTCCGGGTTCGTATACAATATGTTGCACGGCACAACATGAACAGAATCCAAAAGAGCGATTCTAATACTGTACTACTCAAATCAAATTTTACTTAGTTGTGACAGAAAAAAGGCACCTCTCATATATTTGCAACCCGATTACCGGTAGTGCTTCTAAGTACTACTTACCAACCAATCAGATGAATGGCACTACTCATATAGTTTACACCAGATTGGTAGTCTCGATAGACTCCGTCGACTCGTTTGCCTGAGCAATTACGACAAGACCAAGGCTATCAGCAGTTTTATCGTTGGATGTGGGTTGTGGCGTTGTCGACAACTTGTCATCCGAACTTACAATTTTGGGGTGTTTTGCCGTTTTCCGACAGAAAGTCAGATAGGTTTAGGTAGCGAGTAGGTTCTAACAAAATAAAGCCAGGCAACAAAGAACCACATTTCACTTTTTCGAAACCTTTCACCAACCCTACCCCGAATAAAACCTGTAAAATTTGATGCAACGAGCGCATATATATCATTTTCATAGGTCTTTTCCTGCCGACTTGCACCTCAAACGGGAAAGGGCCGACGACGCGACGCTCGCCGCCGCCACTCCCCAACGCGAGCAGAGAGTCCGGGCGTCGTCGGGTTCGGCTTATTCGGCGTAAGTAATAGGTACCGGAAGGTAGCTGCTGGGGCCCAGCGCTCGCTCGCTCGTTCTCCGTCTCCGTCGGTAGGCGCGCGTACCGCATTCGCATCATCATCGAGCGACGCAGCAGGCGCTGCTTTGGAAGCCCATGACGACCACCGTGGCGACCGGCGCGGACGTGGGCCCGCCGCCGCTCCTGCGAGGCGAGCGCACGCTCTACGACACGTACCCGCTGAGTCTGCGCGGCTGCCTGGAGGCGCCGCCGTCGCACTCGCTCTCGCTCGCCGCCGTGTCGAACGGCGCGGCCGCGGGCCTGCACGAGGCGCACCCGTGGGCGCGGGGCGTGTCGGAAGACAACCTGCTCGCGAGCATCCAGAGCGTCACGTCCTCGACCCACAGCGAGGCGGCGGACGGGCGGCCGGTGCGTAGACCCCGTCCGCTTATCCATTGGTGTGTACCCCGCGGACCGTGCGTGACAGACCGCCGACTCATGCTGCTGCTGCGTTATGCGTATCGCGACCGCACAGGCTCGCATGGGGTCGTCCCGCGGCTCGTCGCTGCTTTGCTCGACCTTTGGCAAGATCCAGAGCGAGGTGTTCGAGACGAAGGAGCGCTCCAAGGTGCTCAGCGCGCTCAAGCACCGCGCCAAGGCGGCCGGCACGCGCCGCGCGCTCACGCCGCTCGCGCCGTCCAAGTTCACGGCCGATGACGTCGTGCGCGCGGGCATCTTGACCAAGCAGGGCTCCTGGCGGCGGAACTGGAAGACGGTACGCCGCGTCGTCGCACATTGTATGCATAGAGCTTTGATGGATCCTCTAACGCTGCGGTGCCATGTGCCGACGCAGCGCTTCTTCATTCTGCGGCGAGACTTGCCGTCGCTGAGCTACTTTACATCGGAGGAGAAGCTGGAGCTGCTCGGAGAGATCGTCATCACGGAAGACACGCTCGTGCTGGACAAGAGCAGCGGCGGCCACGCGCCGTTCCGCTTCCAGGTGCGCTCGGAGGACAAGACGCTGCTGCTCGAGGCCGAGTCGCGCGAGATCCAGCGCCGGTGGATCGAGGCGTGCCAGGACCTCGCTGACTCGGTCCGCGCCAACAAGTTTTCCCACTCCCAGCCTTCCATGTCCAACTCGGTGGCCCCAATGAATTCGCGGGACCGGTCGTCGGTAGACGCCCAGCACCCCCAGCGGAGAACGCAGCCGACGTTCGGCACTTCGACCAGCACCGGTAGCTCCAGCAGCAGAAGCCATGCCATCCAGTACGAGACCTTCGCCGCAAGGGGATCGGCGTCGAGGCGCGCGGACGAAGCAGGGATGCCGCAAAAGAAGCCGCTGCCCTCCTTCCGAGAACGAACACAGCGCGGATCCCCGACGAGCCCAGGCGGACGCCTGGCGCACCCGAACAACCAAGTGGACCACGTCGGCAGCCGCAGTGTGGGCGACCTGGACGACGAGCTGCTCGAGTCCATGTCTTGGCCGGACGATGACGACGACGACGACTCGGACAGTGACGACGACCTCGCGACCGAGTTCTTCTCTGGGCGTGGAGCCAACGGCGCGGGCAACAAGGGCGCGGGCTTCTCGAGCTCCTTCGACACGGCTGACCTGGCGGCAAGTCGGCGAGTCGGGGCCAAGCCCGGGCTTGGCTCTCGGCGCCAAAGCCGCTCCCAATTGACGGGGAGCAACCGCAGCGAGGTGCGCGAGGCGCTCTATGACCTGTCGATCGAGATCATGCTTGGCGCCAAGAGCAAGCTGACGCGGTCGTCGGACCAGTCGAACGACAAGGTCGGCTGCTTCGTGGTCGTCAGCGGGCGCTCCCGCCGGTCGAAGAAGCCGGTCGAAGTTGGCATGTCGGACGTCATCAAGCTGTCCACAATTGCCGCGGCCGCGGCCGCCGCGGCTTCGACGAGCCAGCGCAGTACAAGCGGGAGCGGCGTGTCGTCCTTGTCCTTGGCCCGCGTCCCATTCTCGGTCGTGCTGACCTCCGACTTGGAGCAGTTCGACCAGCTCCAGTTCCACGTGCACAAGACGCTGCTGAGCCAAGCCGCGGGCAACATCCAGAGCACCGTCGGCGTCGGTTACTGCAGCGTCGACGACGACTTCTTGGTCCACTCGCTGGCGCGGGTCGTCCAGATCTCGGACAAGTCGTCGCGCGAGTCGCTGACGTCTCCCGCTCTGACAAAGCAGCTATCGAGCCCGGTGGACACGAGGACGCAGCCGCCGCCGAATGGCGTCGCCAAGACCGCCAGCAGCTGCGAGGACAGCACTGCGGCGCAGATCATCGTGCAAGCGTATCGATCAGTGGCGCCACAGACGATTCTCCCTACCACTGGCATCGACATGGCCAACGCCAAGTTCCTCATCCCGACGACGCTGCCGTCCTCAGGCTGCCGCGACTCCATCTCGTCGCAGAAGGGGCTGCATGCGACCGACTACACGCGCAGCAGCGATGCGCGCACGTTCCTCGACAACGACAGCTTCCTGAACGCGAACGGCGATATCGTCGGCGGCGGCGTGCGCTTCGTCGCCCTGGACGAGATCCTTCGCGTCCCGCGCAGCACGTTCGCGCTCCCGCTCGCGTTCCTCGACTACTTGGAAGAGGAGGCGCTCGAGAAGACCCGGCAGCTGCACAAGCAGACGCGCGGCACGACCATCGGCGAGGGGTCTGTCAAGGACTTTGAGCTGACCTTCTACCGCGCCAAGATCGAGGAGTACATGAAGCAGCGGCAGTTCCTCATGAAGCACGAGAAGCGCTTGCTGGACGAGCAGCAGGCGGGCCGCATCTTCTCGGCGCTCATGCACGGAGGCACCAAGGCGGCCAAGGCTTCAGGGAAGGACAAGGAGAGCGCCGCCGCAGGCCCGGACGAGCTCGTCGCCCCGTTCAAGCGCAGCACGTACAAGAGCCTCAACCTGTGGCAGTTCCTGCCGACGAACATGCAGGACCAGTTCCTCTGCACCCTACCGCCGGCGCACGCAGCCAGCGACGGCGACTCACTGCCGTTCGTCTGGCACACGATGACCATGGGCTGTCCCGCGGCGCACACCAAGGGCTTCGCGACGGGAGGGTACCCGCTGAATGGCGGAACCCCACCCGTGGCAGCTGCTCCGGCGGCGACGTCCAGGAACCCAGCCGCGTCCCCTGATGAAGAGCCTCTCCTGACTGACCACGCGATGACCTCGCCCATCGCAGGCAACCATCGCTACCAGCAGGCTCCGCCTCCGCAGCAGCCTCCGCAGCAGCCGCGCGTGTCCGCCGACGGCGGCGGCAGCTCGGTCGCGGCCGTGAAAGCGGAGCTCGAGCTCAAGGACCGGCTCGACATCATCGGGAGCCAGACCTTGTCGGCTGCCGTCGCGTGCCTGCTGTCCACGCTCGACCTCGCCGTGCTCGGCAGCGAGTACCACCGGCTCCAGCTGGCCAACGCGCCCGGCTTCGGCTACCTGATCAACTTTGAGTCGCTGCTGAGCACGCAGGGCAAGGAGATCGGCATGCTCGAGGACTTTGCGGCCGGCGCCAAGTGGCTGCGCCGCGTGTTTATCCAGTTCCGCAAGCACTCGTCCTCTGGCTCGTTCTTCTCCATCAAGAAGTTCTCGCCGCCGGACAACCTGCTGCAGGCGTCGGACAAGGCCGCGGCCGACGGCCTCGGCGCCAGCACGGGGCACCTGCTCGTCACCATGGGGCTCTCGGAGGCGCACATGGCGGTGGTCCCGGCGGTGCTTCGCACGGGCAAGGCGTTCCGCATGCGCTGCGTGCTGTTCACGCAGGGCGTCAACGAGAAGCAGAGCCTCGTGCACGCCTACAAGTCCAACTCGGTCAAGCTGCAGGAGCGCATCAACCGCGACAACCTCGTCGAGCTCAAGCAGATCTACGCGCTCTTCCGCCGCCTGCGCACTGACGAGATGGAGGCCGAGCGGCTGGCCAGCCGCATTGGCAGCGCGAGCGGCGGCGTCATCGGCAAGCCGCTCGCGGCGCGCGCGCGCGCGAGCAACCTGGACGCGCTGGACGACTTGCTGGCGCAGATCGAGCACCACATTTGCTCGCCCAAGAGCCAGTACCGCAAGAACGTGGCGCTGCTCATGGACTCGTCCGACCTGTGCCGCGAGCTCGGCGGCGCGCGCGTGACGTGCTGCAAGAGCGGCAAGGACCGCACGGCCATGTCGGTGACGCTCGAGCAGGCGCGCATCTGCTGCGCCGAGCTGCGCGCGACGCAGGGCACGCGCATCTGCGCCAACATGCGGCTCTTTGGCGTGCGCCGCAAGAACGTCTTCCTCAATACCAAGGCGTACAAGTTTGCCTTCAACGAGGTGCAGCGCAAGATGCTGCCCGACTGCTACAAGCCGCCCGCGGGCACCTACAAGTCGGGCAAGACGTGAGCGCGCGCGTGTCGACGCCACGGCGGGACGCCTGGCAGCATGTACGTGGTGTATCGGCTGGCGACGCGCCGGCAATTATGAACGGAGCCTAGCTATTGAACGCGAGCGGCGAGGACGGAGGGAGCGCTTGTGCTCGACAGATGGCGCTCGATGGCTGATGGATAGTAGTATTATTTAGGACCACGAGGGGATATCAAATAGCCACCAGCGAGTTGCGTTTTCGCTTGGCGTCTCCGAAGACGGAGCGCCGCATTGGCGTTCGCTGTAGCCTACAGTCCAGCCCTGCCGCTACTACTTCTATTGCTGGCGCTGCTGCTCGTATGGAACAGACCCGAGTCGACCAGCCACGCGCGCAGCTCGGCGGTGATCCACGCCGGTCGGTGGTGGCGCAGCGCGTGGCGACTCGCCATAGTGACCACTCTTGGAGCCGCCGTCCCAGCGCCATCTCCAACGCCGTCGACGTCCTGAGCACTGGCGCTCTGTGCGGCCAGAGACTCGTGGTCGGTGCTTAAGGACGCACCGCCGGACGCTTGAGCGGCTTCCTCAGTGTCGGACGCGTCCGTGACGTCAGTGTCGCTGCCCCTCTCGTCGCCCTCGCCTTCTTCGTCCTCTTCATCCTCGTCGCCCTCGTCACTAGTACCGCCCTCCGTGTCGCTCTCTGGCTGTTCATCGACCGGCGCGCCGCGCTCCGGTCGGCCGTGGAGCAGCAGCGGCGCCGAGACGCTCGTGGCCAACGTGCTGGGGACGTGGGAGCGGCGCGCGTCGAGCTGCTGCATCTGCTGCGCGAGCTGGAACTCGTGGTTGCGCCGCCACGCGCTCGCCTCGCGCGCCTCGGCGTAGTCGCTCGCCATGTGCGGCGCCCAAGTCGTGACGGACGTGCGCCACTCGCGCCGGAGCGGCCGCTTCTTCCTCCGCCGGCGCCGGCGACGCTTGCGCAGCCGCTCGCGGCGGATCGGCGACTGCAGCGACCGCTGCCGCGAGTCCATGGGCGGCGGCAGCAGCATGCTGATCTCGAACGTCAGGTGCTCGTGCAGCGGCTCCGTCGCCGAGTTGAGCACGACCAGCTGCGTGCGCATGGGCGAGCCTCCCGTCCCGGCCTTGGGCGGGGACGGAGCCGCTCTCACGGGCGGCAGGAGCTGCAGCGAAGAAGACGTGCGCGAGGACGCGGATGCGCCGACAGAGTCGACAGCGGAAGCGTCGACGCCTCCTCGTTTGGCGCTCGACGACCGACTCGGCGTGGTCCAAGGGGCCTCCGCAGTGCCCGGCGCGTCCAACGGAGTGCGCGCGAGCCGCGACAGCTGCGCCATAGCGCGTAAGAAGCGCTCGCCAAGCCGCGCCTCCCCTTCAGAGCCAGCCTCGTGGCTATCGCTGCGCTTTTTTCCATCGTCGGCGCCGGATTGGAGGGCGCTGGCGCCTCGCTGCGCATGCCTCTCCGGCTCTGGCCGCGACAATGGAGACGTTGCCGACTGCTTGGCCTTGGCGCGCTCCGTCTGTTGTTTCTTCTCGATGCTCCGGCGCGGCACTAGCGCGAGGAGCGGCTCGCGCCGAGGCGCGAACGTGGCCGCCATCGTCAAGAAGGAATGCCCGTCCTCACTTCAACATGGAGCGGCTATCGTACTTATTTTGGGAGCCACCATGGTGTATTACCGTCGGCGCATGAATCTTACGTCCATCAACAAATATGCTGTATCCGAGGTTCGAATGCACCTGTTTATGCCGTATCCAAGGCTCGAACGAGCAGCTCCCCCACCCACCCACACGGCGATCCATACATTTGCCAAGTATTAGTACTTACTGTAGGTCCTCCCTCCCAACTCGATCGTCGAGGATGGCTCGCGGCAAGGCAGGCGCTGGCGGCGCTGGCGGCAAGAAGGCCAAGGGCTCCGGCGCTGGCGCTGGCGACGACACGCGCCGCGAGGCGCCGCTGCAGGCCGTGCTGTTCGCGGACTCGTTCTCGGAGACGTTTCGCCCCATCACGCTCGAGCTGCCCAAGGTGCTGGTGCCGCTGGCCAACGTGCCCATGCTCGAGTACTCGCTCGAGCTGCTGGCGTCCTCGGGCGTGGCCGAGGTGGTGCTCTTCTGCACGCGCCACGCCGAGGCGCTGGAGCGGTTCGTACGCGAGCGCTCGCGCGCGGCCCGGCGGCTGTCGGTGCGCTGCGTGTCGAGCCCGACGTGTCTGACGGCGGGCGACGCGCTGCGCGAGATCGACCGGCTGCAGCTGGTGCAGAGCAACCCGTTCATCCTCATGAGCGGCGACGTGGTGGCCAACGTGGACCTGGTGGCGGCTGTGGCGGAGCACAAGGCGCGCAAGAAGCGCGACCCGGACTGCATCATGACGTCGCTCTTCAAGGAGCTGCCGCCCGCCTTCGCCAACCCGGCCATGCTGCGCGCCGCCGCGGGCGGCGGCGGCGACACGTCGAGCGTGCGCGCGCTGGGCGACGAGCTCGTCGTGGGCATGGACGCGCAGACGCAGCAGATCGTGCTGTACGAGGACGACCCGCGCCAGCGCGCGACGCGGCTCGCGACCGTCTTCCTGGAGGACCACGCGCAGCTGAGCCTGCGCGCCGACCTGCTGGACTGCTACATCGACATTTGCTCGCCCGAGGTGCTGCTCAAGTTCGCCGAGGACTTTGACTACCAGGACCTGCGCCGCGACTTTTTCCACAACGAGGTGCAGAACTACGAGCTCGGCAAAAAGTTCTTTGCGCGCATCGTGTCGGACGAGTTCGCCGCGCGCGTCATGGACCCGCGCACGTACGCGGGCGTCTCGCGCGCCATCCTGCAGCGCTGGGTCTTCCCCATGGTGCCCGACGCCAACTATTTGGGCGAGCGCGCCTCGGACTACGCCTACCTGCGCGGCATGCGCTACAAGGACGCCGACGTGGCGCTCTCGCGCACGAGCACCTTTGGCCGCGAGAGTATCCTGGGCGCCGGTACGACCGTCGGCGACGGCGCAGTGGTCGACCGCAGCGCCGTGGGCCGCGGCTGCGTCATTGGCAAGGGCGCGCGCGTCTCGGGCAGCGTTCTATGGGAGCGGGTCGTGGTCGAGGACGGCGCCGTGGTCGAGAACGCCATCCTGTGCGACGGCGCGGTGGTGCGCCGCGGCGCGCGCATTGGCGAGGGCTGCGTGCTGTCCTTCGGCGTCGTCATCGGCGAGGGCTTCTCGCTCGCGCCGTTCTCCAAGGTGACGACGAGCGTTGCCGTCGACGAGGACGACGGGTTCTCGTCGGACGAGGACGAGGAGGCCGCGCTCAAGGAGGAGGAGGAGCAGCCGGCGGCCACGAAGAGCACGGGCGACTTGGAGAACGGCGAGTGGGACAGCCGGCAGGTGGGCGAGGGCGGCGTGGGCCGTCTGTGGACGCTGGACGACGACGGGATCGAGGCCGAGTCGGACAGCGAGGCCGAGGAGGGGGGGGAAGAGGAGGAGGCGCGCAAGCGGCTGGAGCTGCTCAAGAAGCGGTCGATGGGCGCGCGCGAGGCGGTCGAGCAGGCGGCGCGTCGCTGGGAGGACTGGGAGACGCTGAGCTCGTCGGAGAGCGAGGGCGGCGACGACGAGGACGAGCGGCTGGCGGCGCAGCTGGCGTCGCTGGCCGAGCCGGCGTTCCACGACATTATCCGCGAGAACGTCATCACGGGCGACGCGGCGGGGCACAACGTGGACGACCTGTTTATGGAGATCAAGAGCTTCAAGTTTGCGCAGAACAAGTCCTTCTCGGACGTGGTGGCCGCCGTGCTGCCCGGCCTGCTGGACCGCGTGCCCACGAGCGGCGGGCAGTCGGCCGTCGAGGTGCTCAAGGCGGCGCAGGCCAAGCTGGACAAGTGGGCGGGCGTCGTGGAGAAGTGCCTCGTGGCGCGGGAGGACCAGAGCGCCGTCGTCAAGGCGCTGGCCGCATACTGCGGCGCCGAGGAGCACGCGGCGCCGTGGCGCGCGCTCTTCCGCTTCTTGCTGCAGACGGTCTACGACCTCGAGTGGGTCGAGGAGGAGGTGATCCTCGAGTGGCACGCCGCGGCCGCCGGAGACGACGCGGACGTTGACCACGCGCTCGCGAGCGGTCAAGACGTGCGGGACTTTATCGAGTGGCTGCAGCAGTCGGAGGACGAGGACGAGGACGAGGATGAGGACGAGGAGAGCTCGGATGATGAGTGATCTGCATATTACGTAGCTGGCCAGCCGATGGTAATACATAGAGCTCAGGCTCCCTCGAGGAGGAGACGGCGCAGCACTTCAAGAATGAAGAATGCATCCAAAGTTTCGTAATTTTGGAATGTGTGACGTGCGCATCCGAGTTGCACCATATTGTATTGTACAGAACAACGAGGCTGGAGAGTCCACCGTTGCATGGCTCGTATCTGGATACTTGTAGATTCGAATTCATGTACCCAAGCAGATCGATTGACGTGACCGGTGTCGTCATGGACTGCGCGAAAAAGACGCATCATGCGTGTTGTGCTGTGTGTGTGCAGCTACTGTACGGCACAAACGTACAGTGTGCTGTCGGCCATGAGACGCGAAATGTCGTGCCTGTGGGTCCTCAAGTTGTGGAATTTCACATAACCGTAGGTACTGCACTCGTATTGACGAGGAGTTGCTGGCTCAACTGACGTGGCGAACTGGATTGGTTGGATACGCATCTGATTTCATTAGAGTACCGCGCCGGACAAATTGTACTGCCACATCCGACGACGGCGACCGACCGGGGCTCCTCTCAGTGTACTCGTACCGGTACCTACTGTAAAGCCGATGCGGGCCATACATTTGTTGGCTTAGGGTTAAACCGGACGCGGATGAACGATTACGCTGTGCAAGTGCAGCTTCCATGTGCACAAGTGGTGGAACCATAGGCTTTAAACTCCGTCGTGTCAGCATAGTGAACGCCATAGTGTACCGTACAGAACGTTTCACGCGCCCCAACGTCTTTGTGCTTGGGAAATGATAGCTTGAGCGATCTTGTAGCAAAAACATGCCACTCGGCAGTTTCATGCGTTTGCATAGTTTTGAAGCCACGCAACGAACGCGCCGGTTTGGAAGGTTGCTGAGGTGACGTCAGCCAGTCTTTTGATAAAAAGAAGACCTTGATACGTGTGTTTCCGTCGCTTGCTGCTTCGAATTAACACTTGGGCTCGCGATCTTTTTTAATATGATTGATGACATCACCCAACAAGCGGCTCTATCGCCTGGCAGAAGAGGGAGGTCATTGCGCAAGCTGGACGCGTTCGCGGAACGGGGTCACTGGCGGACCCTGCGGTGGTGTTTTGAAATCACATGGGACTGTTCGTTGAGGAGACTTTGAGTCACCTACAGTAACACGTCCTTTTCCTCCTCGACAGTTGGGCAAAAGAGATCGAGTGGACACGCAGACACGATCTTATGCGCTAGTAGAGTTCATGATGCACCAAGGTTTTGTCGCCAGACAGGGCTAGGCGATGGGCAGTTGCGCATCGACAGTTTACTCGCCAATCATATCGCTGCATTTCCTCCAACAAGGGAATCTCGGTCGCCCAACACGGGACGCTGGGCTCCACCGGGAATCACCCTACTGAATCCAAGTCTAAAATCGCTGGGTTGTTTTTCGAACCCGCCCGCATTGTCCATCGCCGCACCAACACTGAGCATAATGACGCTCGGTAATAATGCAGCATGATGCTCAAGAGGGTGGGAAGCCGCGTCTTCCTCCTTCTCGCGCGCCTTCAGTTCCCCGCGGTCACTCCTTCTCTTGCAGGCTCGTGCACAGGCCACACCGGTGACTCCAGCCAGCACAGCACGCCTCTACGCGTGTGCTTGGAGCGTGCGTCCACAGCGCCTCCTCCTCCTCCCCCGAGCAGCGACAGCCCCAAGCAGAGCGCGACGCTAGCGCGCGCCTGCTCGCGGCCGCTCATCTGCTGCGCGTCTGGCGGCCGTGGCCACCCTCCGACTGGCTGGCTCCGGTTCTCTGCAGTACGTACGTACGAAGCCCGTCCGTCGTGTGCTTGCTTCCTGCCGGAGCGGGCGCGCCCTTTCCGCCTCTTTCCGGCCGAAGCCCCGAAGCCCCGCGGAAGCTTCCACGGATCGCCCGGCGCGATCCTTGCCGCCAAGTTCAACCGCCCCCAAGCACACAAGTCGAGGCGCGACAACCAACAACCAGCAAAAACCAGCAACCAACGCCGCCGCTCGTCCCAGACACGCGCAGGACCGGGCCAGTCGGCACTACGGGCAGCGGCCCGAGGCGCCTCAGAACCCAATCGGCCGCCGCCTCCACACACAAGCCACGACACGACCCCCCGCCCCAGGAGCCCACTGCTAGCCGAGCGCGAGCTGTCATGTACTGGTCGGCCGCGCTGCAGCTCCGGTCCGACAGCAGCAACTCGGCGGCGCAGGCCAAGCGCGCGAGCTACGGCTCCTTCTCGCGCACGAGCAGCTCGGGCAGCCTGCACATCCCGCCCAGCATCCCGGAGCACCAGTGCGTCTTGCAGTTCGCGTCTCCGCGCTACAAGCTGGCGCCGCTCGCGCTGCCCGAGGCGCCCGTGCAGGACAAGCCGCTGACGCTCACGTCCAAGCTGCTGCAGCTCAACGAGCAGCAGTTCAAGCACAGCCTCCCGCCGCTGGCCCCGGCCGTCAGCGTCCGCCCTGGCGAGAAGACGCAGCTGCTTGCGGCCGCTCGCGCCGCGTCGGACGACGCCAGCGTCACGTACTGCAGCAGCGGCGGGGAGGAGCCCAACCCGCAGGAGCACGAGCTCGAGGCCGAGGAGCACAACTACTGGATGCAGGAGCGCGAGCGCCGCCGCCTCGGCCTGCACAAGAGCCGCCGCCGCACGTGCACGCCGCTCTCGGAGCGCGCGACCACGTCCACGCTCAAGCTCGGCGTCATCATGTGCGCCGTGCCGCTCGCCCTCGTCGTCGCCTTCGCCGTCGTCGTGCTCGTGCTCGGCAGCGGCAGCAGCGCCTCGCCGCGCTCGCTGCTGGACGTGGTCTGGGGGACGGCCGCCGACGTCCACAAGGTGCCCGCCGCCGCCTCCATGTGGAGCGCGGTGGTGCGCCAGTGGAACGACGGCCTCGCGGCCCTGGACGCCTTCCCGCGCGCCTCGTGGGCGCTCCGCGGCTCGAGCGCGTGAGCTCATCAGCCAGCACTCGAGCCGCAGTAGACCCACCGGCGGCGGCCATCCATGGGCCAGTCCCCGGTATTTTATCCCATGAGTATGAGTATGTGTGTATGTGTGTGTGAGCGTAGGGCATGCATGTGTCTGCGCGTCTCCTTATAAACTAAGTAATTATCACGCCGTGCGAGCGGCTACAAGGCCATCATCACTATAGGCAAAGCACAGCCAGCGTCTTTCTTGACCTGGCATCCATCGACCACTGGGAGTTGTGCAATGCAACCAACCCATCCAGACATGTTGCGATAGTTACCATCCGCTCTCAAGACGCAGTCTGGTACGTGGTAGTACCCAATAATGCCCGCATCCCATGCCTTCCTTCCACGCTCTCTTCCACGCACCACGCACCACACACTGCCGCTTCGCTGAGTGTTGAGCGACCGATCAGGTGGTGAGGAAGAGCTGGAGCAGGCCGCGCAGGTACATGACGATCTCGCCGGCGCCGAGCTTGGACTCGCCGTAGATGCGGTCCACGAACGTGATGGGCACCTCGGCGATGCTGAACTCGTGCTGCCGCGCGCGCACGAGGATCTCCATCTGGAACACGTAGCCCAGGCCCTGGATGTTGCGCATGATCTCCTCGATCACGGCGCGCTTGTACAGCCGGAAGCTGCCCGTCAGGTCCGACACGTGCGGGTTCAGCAGCACCGTCGCCAGGTAGTTGGCCACGCGGCTCGTCAGCTTGCGCCGCAGGTCCCAGCCGTATACCTATACGCATCCGCGATATTATAACACGCCGTGCCGTTAGATGGCGACTACCGTAGCTTGAGCGGCCCCAAAGGACACGAGCAGAGGACGCACCCCGCCGCCCGAGATGTAGCGCGTGCCCGTCACAATGTCGTAGTCCTGCTCGGCCTGCTTCCTGCTCGCAGCAATGTCGATAAACGCAGCGTAGTGTTCAGTACAAACACCATTGCCGAACAGTAAGTACCCCCGAGGCTCAGCGACGCACTTGATGAACTCGGGGATGAACTTGGGCTGCCTCCGTGCGTAACCAGCAGTAGACTGGTTAGCTTGTGTGTGGACGCATACACGCAGCGTATTAGGAATTAGACCACAAGGAGGGGCGTACGTGGTGCGACAGGTCGGCGTCCATGAGGAAGACGAAGTCGCCCGTGGCGAGCTTGAGTCCGTCGCGGTAGGCCGAGCCGAGCCCGAGCTTGCCCGCGCGCGGCAGGATCACGATGTGGTCCTTGCCGTAGATCCTCTGCAGCTCCTGCGCCACCTGCAGCGTGCCATCAGGGCTGTTGTCTTCTACGATCACGATCTCGTACTCGAGCGAGCTGCGAGCACACGCAGCCAGCGACGTCAGCCTTTCGAGGGCGATATATCGGCTAATACTGAGCAGCAGAACGAGCAAGAAGCACGAACTTCTCGCGGAAGGTCTTCTCCAGCAGCCAGACGATGAGCGGTAGGTTCTCGCGCTCGTTGTATGTCGGCAGCAGCACCGAGTACTTGCGCGCCATCTTGGCCTGCTTCGCGTGCTCTTTGCTGCGTTTTGACACGAAGCTTCCATCGGACTGTTGCCTCCAAATAGGTGTACCACACCATTTTAATCATTTCGATGTATCATACCGAATTTATACTTCAAAATAGGTGGTGCACATTAAAATATCATCGAACAGGATCTCCAAACGCCGCGACGGCATGGATCCAATCAGCATCAGCCAGCGGGATGGCAGATCGGCGGCCGGAGAGCCGGGAGAACGCGGCGGGAGCTCGTCGGCGGGTCATGCGCTTCCGCACGTCGCTGCGCAACACGGTCTTGGACGTGCTGGAGGCGCAGCGCGGGTGGATCGAGACGGACAGCGAGTTCGACTGGGACCTGCACTGGGCGGATGTCGGCTGGGTGCGCGAGCACTTGGACGCCTTCACGCCGCTGCAGGACCACCAGGTAGCATCTTCTCTATATGCCACAGTACGTCGAGGGAACTGACGGTCACTATTGTCGTTCTGACAGCGCATCAACCACTTCCAGAACCACTATGAGCTCACGCGCAAGGACTTGCTAGTCAAGAACCTCAAGCGCGCCAAGAAGCAGCTCCAGCGCAGGTGCGTCCGCACTCGGCCTCGAATGCACCCATTCGTCGCCAACATGTTCCGTCTTGCAGCGCGGAAGCCGCGGCGAGGCGAGAGGCGGAGCGGTACGGCTTCTGGACGGCGACGTTCGTGCTGCCGCAGGAGTACGGCATGTTCCTGGAAGAGTTCAAGCGCAGTGGCGGGCGCTGGATCATGAAGCCGATCGGCAAGGCACAGGGCCGAGGCATCTTCCTATTCGACAAGCTCAGCGACATCAGCGAGTGGAAGCGCGACCCGGACTGGCAGAGGGAGGGCAAGAGCGCGCTCGCGGCCAAGACGGCCGACACGTACATCGCGCAGAAGTACGTGGAGAACCCATACCTCGTGGGCGGCAAGAAGTTCGACCTGCGGCTCTACGCGCTCGTCACGAGCTTCTCGCCGCTCTGCTTCTGGATCTACCGCGCGGGCTTCGCGCGCTTCTCCCACGTGCGCTATTCGTCCGAGAAGCGCGACATCGACAACCTCTTCGTGCACCTGACCAACGCCGCCGTGCAGAAGACCGCCGAGCACTACGACGAGCAGCTCGGGTGCAAGTGGGCGCTGCGTGCGCTCAAGTTCTTCTTGGTGAGCAAGCACGGCGTCGAGCGCGTCGACAGGCTCTTCCGGGACATCCAGGACGTCATCACGCGCTCGCTGCTGGCCGTGCAGCCAGTCATCATCCAGGACCGGCACTGCTTCGAGCTGTACGGGTACGACGTCCTCGTGGACTGCGAGCTCAAGCCGTGGCTAGTCGAGGTGAACGCGTCGCCGTCGCTCACGGCGGACACAGACGCTGACTACGCGCTCAAGACCAAGCTGGTGCAAGACACGCTGGACGTGGTCGACCTTGAGAGCAAGCGCAGCGACGCCGGGAGAGAGCGGCACGTCGGCGGCTTCGACCTCATCTACAGCGACGGGAACGCGGTCGCCGGCGCTGCACCCGACGGGTACACGTCGTATCTGGGCTGCGCGTTCCCCGGACTGGTCAGCCACGACCCGAGAGGCGCAGGAGACTAAGTCGTGCGTCTCATTATCTAGGCAAATCTTGGTGAGATCAGGTCGGATTCAGTGGTGTGCGCGCGTACTAGCTCAGTCCGAGTCCTCGTCGTGCTCGAGCGTGGACCAGGCGTTCTTGACGGCCACGGCCTTGGCCGTCGGCGCCTTCATGCTGTTGAGCTGCGCCCGAGTCGAGTCCGAGCCGAGCGTGGGGAACGCACGCTCGTTGTCGAGCTGCAGCCGGCGCGACGTGCGGTTGCGCGCCTCCTGCTCCTCCCACGTGCGCGCCACGCCCTCCTGCCGTCATTCACGCCATTCAGCAGCCACCTCCATGCGTCAACACCCGTGCCATCCACAGGGACCTTATCAGCAGCGCGCAACGTACATGCTCGTTGACGTTCTTGTACTTTTTGGGCTGCTTGGCCCACTGGAAGGCCTGCCGCTCGTCGGCGTCCTGCTTGTCGCCCAGCGTCAGCTCCGACAGCTTCTTGCCGGCCGAGGTCGCCGTCAGCGACGGGGACGGCTGCGCAGTGGGTGATGCGGCCGGGACCTTGCCAGCCGGAGCCTTGGCGGCCGCAGGGACCGCGCTCTCGGCGTTGGCGATCTCCTTGGCGATCACGTTGGCGTTCTTGGTCGTGCTCTTCTTGTTCTTCTTCTTCTTGGCGAACAGCGAGCTCAGCTTGTCGTTCGGCTCCTCCATGGCTTCGGATACGTCAGAGAGGGGTCTAGGGGGGGGGGGCGCTTGTTTTGGAGCGCGGACGGCGGCGCTTGCGCAGGAACCACTGGCGGCGGCGGTCAGGAAGGCGTTGAAAGTGTTGAAAGCGCGTTGGCTGGGTGGGGATAGGATCGCACAGTTGACGCAGAGTACTGGACATTACCATAACAAAGGTCCCTAGAGGCAAAATCGGTACAATCGCCAAAGAAAGAGGTACACAGTACCACACGAGATGAGTCACGTCGGTGTAATGACGCTCCTTCGAGTGACGAATCTCTTCCATACTATGGCATATTTGGAAATTATTCACGTAATCCAGTATTCGTCACCGTTCTCTCGGCCCCCCGCGCCTTGTGACTGATCACTTTGAAGCTGCGTGTTCCTCTCCACATTGCACCACCACACGGCAATATCAACTGCATACTCCAGGCAGCAGCACACGTTAACCCGGGCCGACACGACCCTAATCGATATCCACCCCATTCCACCAGCTCATTCCCAAACTCACCGTGTCAAGCGCACTCGACGCCTCAACAGCCACTTGTCTCCCAACTCCACTCCATCCACTCTCACTCCAGCCATCATGCGCGTCGCCGTCGCCGGAACCGGGAACTTCGCCAAGCAC
>JAADXZ010000064.1:0-53634 GCA_023338055.1 Phytopythium mirpurense
CAGCAGGATCTCGCCCGTCAGCGTGTAGATTTCGTTGATCTTGAAGCGCTCGTTCAGCGTGTGCCCGATGCCCGGCTCGTGCAGGTGCGGCAGCTGGATCAGGTCCTCCACCACGTCCTGCGATGCCGTGTAGCGCGCACGCCAGAGCGAGTTGGTTTGGTTAGCGGAAGCTCCATAGAAAGGCAGGCAAACCACACTGTAACCGCAGCCATCGACGGCGACGCACCATGTCGGCGCTGTTGGCGAGCAGCAGGCCGTCGACCTTCTCCTCCTCGAGCGCCAGCACGTCGACGGCCATGCTCGTCTCCGTGCGCGCCTTGGGGCCCTCCGTCAGGCGCAGCGTCACCTCGCACTCCCTCGCCGCATCGCCGCCATCCTTGATCTGCACCACCAGCGCGCGGTGCCACTCGTCCGTCTCTGCGTCGCGCAGCCACACGCCCACGCCCTTCTCCATGCTCGCGCCGTCAGTCTCTTCTCAACGGTCGTCCCCTTCGTATCGCCGTCGGTCCGTCGGTGGGTCTGTAGAGCCTGTGGGGACTGGGGAGTCTGTGTGGAGCCTGAAGAGCTGCTGCTACTACCGCAGTATTAGTACGCGCGCGCCGTCGCTCGCCGCCTGCGGTCCGTCCGCGCGTCCGTCCGTCGAGCCGTCGGGCGATGGATCGATGGCGCGATCGATCACTCGCCGGGGTGGCGGAAAGTGTTGTGGTGCGGAAAAGAGTTCGGCGAGGAAGGAGCGCTGACGCGATTTTTCTCAGTGGAGCGTAAAATGCGGCTCTATCGCGACTAATTGCACTGGTTTACAGCTTGTACGGGGGATATCAGCTGTAAAATGCAGCGCTTTATCCGTAATATAAGGCTGGAGAGGACGAGCAGCTTGAAAAGCAACAGATCGCCGTATTTTTACCAGAGGACGAATGAGCAGTAAAACTAGGTACGATGAGGGTAAAGGCTCGGTTTAATGGTCCCATTTCGGTCAATTCCGCCCTATCCCAGCGATTTCAGGTCCGAAAGAGCCAGTGGCATTGCGTGGGTGAGGCTGGACGGTACTTTCTGTGTGCTTTTGGGTGCACCAACAGAAGCCCCTAATAAGGGTGTCAAACTGGTGCCGATGAGTAAAACCACTCCGTACTAAGGGTTTTCTTGCTGTCCCTGTCACATCCCGGTTTTGCGACTCGCTAAAAATTCAGTTTTAGTCGAAATGCCGAAAATTTTATTTGGTGTGGACTCCTTCATGCGGCAGAGAATCCACCGATCGATTCTGCATCTGGAGGTCTGTCCCATCAAGCTCTATGACGCCCCGCCCAGAGCGAGCCATCACTATTGTATGAGCGCAATTCAGAGCAAAACTCGTGGGCCAGCGGCGGTCGCCGAAAGCAGCGGCGGTCGCCAAAAGCATCTGGAGGAGTGCCAGTTGGCGGCTTGTCTCGTACAGTATCGCTGTGGCTCTGCGCTAAAACCGAGTCCCTACTATACCCTTCCCGTTTCGTAAAAGTGAGGATCTGCCGCTTCAATTTGCCAGGTTGACTTGAAGTGGGATGAATGACTGAATGGCTTTCGATGGAAGAAAGTTATGCTCCGAGTAATACTGTATTTCCGGCACAGCGCGGGATCTAGCCGCGTGCGTGAGCTTCGGTACTCGGTCGCCGATCGTAAGTGACGCGCATGGAGCTACCACGCACGGAGCTGCTGGATCGTCGGCTGTACTACTGGTTCCGCGGCCCGTCGGCCAGCGTGCGTCACTGCAGCCGCGGGCTCTCGGCCGCCGTCTGCACGACCATGCCAACGAAAGTCTCGCAGAACTGCCGCAGGCTGCCGGCGGCCACGAGCGGCGGCGGCGCTGACGTTGGCGTGGGCGTGGACGTGGGCGCTTGGGAGGAGCTGGACGACGGGAACGCGAAGGGCGGCGGCTGGTCGGTCAGCAGGCGACCCGTCTCGCGGTCCGTGGCCTGCGCCTGGATCAGCCGCTTGCGCGGAGTGCAGGGCCTGCCCACGTGTTCATACACCCACGTCAGTCCTCTCCGGCTGCACGCATGAGGCCCCGCGTGCATCGCCGGGTGTCGTACCGCTCGGGCGATGCTGCTTCTCGCGCGTGCGCCGTCATGTCTGGGTCGCTCTGGCAGCAGCGGACGCGACCGCGACTCCTGTAATGAAGGAGCTGACTGCGTCGAGGCTTGCGTCAAAAGCCCTGCTGCACCCTGTTGCTCCCACTGTATTTATAGGCGCAAAGGTACATATCGAGACGCCTCCGCAAATAAGACTGCGAGGGGGCAAACAAGAGAGCTGCTCAGCGGATGATCACGCTATTTCCTCCTGAACTCGGCCACCCGGATCAGACAGGAAGGCAGGCGAGGGTATCCAAGTTAACACGCTTCCACTCGAAGCTCCAGGCCCCGAGAGCGATCGCTCAAAGACTGGCCTGACGCAGTGGAAGAGCTAAAACCCTATGTTGGCGGAGAGAATGGCAGCGAAACCACCTCCGCGCGAGCTACTTGGCGTCAGTGACGTCTATCTCGGTGGCCTCAACTACTTCTTCCCCGTCCACGCCCTCATGCCCGTGGTCTCGGCCGTCGGCACCACCGTCGCGGAGCTCGACGTGCACATCACGCCTCATATCGAGACTCCAGTTCGCCGTGAGCCCGCTCGAGGCTTGTCGGTACGTCTCGCCGCTGCTCTTTTGTGCGATTTGGGCTGCAGCTGACTGGGAGACGAAGACGCAAGCGCCGTCCTTCGAGCCGTACGCGGTTGTCGACAGTGACCGCGAGGAGCAGCAGGTGTTCGAGTTTATGGACCGCCCGCTGCTGTATACGGTGGAGCTGCGCCGCCTCTTGGGGGTCCGGACGCGCCGCCACTCGCACGTTGTCGCGCGCTACAGCTTCTTCCGTGAGCCCCCGAGCCTGACGCCCGTCGTTCCGATTTGCGGCACCGGCGACGCGTCCTTGGGCAAGAGCGCGGCGCTAGCGACCGAGTTCCGACACGTCGTGGACGTCAGCGACGTCTTCGCAAAGTACGTCTCGAGCGCTAGCCTGACCGTCGAGGTGCGTCAGGTCGCTTGTTGCTCCCGTGGACACCCGGCCGCGTGCTAACAGCCTGCCATGGGTCACTGCACAAGGTGTTTGGTGTGAATGTGTCCAGCATGTAGACAACGTATACTAACTATACAGTTTCGTACCCATTCGTCTATCCATTATACACTTTCGTACCCATTCACATCGTCGTATTTAACGCGACGCTTTCCAGTACAACGGCGCGCCCTTTCACGCCGCGATCCGAGCGCTGCCAAGCGTCGCGATGGGCTTCACTCGCGGTTCCCATAGCACCACTGACCGACAAACAGGCAGCGCGACGACGGTAGCACACGGATGAGCTCGACGGACGCGCTGTGGGACGAGCTTTCGCGCAACGCCCAGCCCCAGGGGGACCGCGTCGCGCGGCTGCTGCGCCGGTTCATGGCGACTGCTACTCCTGCAGTCAGCAAGACGATCCAACCTACGATCAAGCGCGCGGAGCGGCGACAAACGTCTCCAGTCCGGCTTTCTGGCGCCACCGGCAGTTCTTCACGTCCGAGAAGCGCCGATACTTGCGCCGGCGCGATCGCCAGTGGCTTCAACCTTCAGCGCGAGATCAATCGGCTCGGCTCGGAGCTCCAGAGCGAGCGGAAGCAGGCGGCGCTGGCCCTGGAAGCGCGCTTTCTAAGCCCTGAGAGCGAGCCCAACGCAGTTGCAGCAAGCATTGAGGGCGACAGCGACGCCGACGTCTTTGCGGAGCTGGCCAAGCCGCTGTTCAGGCGCTTCAACGACCGCGTGGAGAAGGTCCGCGAGGTGAGCGTCCGGCTGGCCACGCGCTTCCTCGCGCACGAGGACGACCTGCTGCGGTACCTGCCGTATCTACTGCCGGCGGTGGCGGCGCGCATCGACAGCCCGTTCGCGTTCGACGAGCAGCAGCAGGAGTTCTCGCGCGACGCGTTCCTGCTGGACGCCTTCAAGCGTGGGCGCGTGCTGGTGGACGCGGGCGAGCTCAAGCGGCACCAGGAGGCCTCGCGGCGGCAGCGGCAGCTAGAATCGCGGCAAACGACAAGCCGGGAGGCATCCGAGGAGGTGCGTCTGCTGCTGCTGCGGCTCGTGGACGCCGTGCTGCGCAACGCGCTGCTGCGCCTCGGCGCCGCGTCCATCCTGCACGCGTACGCGTTCGACGTGCTGCTAGTCCTGCTGGCCTGCGCGCACGACGAGTACCACGAGGTGGCGGTCGAGAGCTGCGCGGCGCTCGAGCTGCTGAGCGACCACCTCGTGTCGGTCGTCAAGCACTTCTCGGTCGCGCTCGTGCGGTCACTGGCGCCGAGGCTGCTGCCCTGCAGGCTCGCGCGCGTCCGCGTGGCCGCCATCCGCGCCATCCGCGCGCTCGTGACGTGCCCCGACGCGGCCAAGTGCCGGGGCAGCGGCTCGGGGGCCATCGTGGACCTGCTCGGCTACTGCGAGGACAACGTGATCCCCGTGGCGGCCTTCTACGGGACCGACGCGAGCTGCGTGCGCGTCAACCACTTCGCGCGGCTCGGCCAGGACGCCAACCCGCGCGTGCGCCTGGCGTTCGTCGAGATGCTCAGCGACTGGATGCTGCGCCTGCCCGACCGGTTCGACCACGAGGCGCGGCTGCTGCCGTACCTGCTCAGCGGCCTCGGCGACGACTGCGCCGCGGTCGCCGAGCTCGCCATGGCGACGCTACGCGAGCTGGGCGACCGCTACGAGCGCGAGCAGGGCGAGGAGGTGCTCGAGGTGAAGCAGTACGGCGTGGACGGCAAGAACCCGGTCTACAACTACGCCGGCGCGCTGCCGGCACCCTTCCACGCCGGCCGTCCGTCGCTCGGCGTGCGGCTGTTCGTGCGCGCGAGGGCCAAGCGGTTCCTCAACCCGGTGCTGCGAGAGGTGGGCAACTGGCAGCGCCAGACCCGCGCGCGCGCGCTCCGACTGCTCACGAGCATCGTCGTCCTGAGCGAGGAGAGCATCACGTCCCAGCTCCACCTGCTGCTCGCGACGCTGCTCCGGACGTGGCCGCGGCCGACGGACGCCGAGGGGTCAGCGGAGGACGCGGAGCGACTGCGGCAGGTCGCGCAGCTCACGGGACGATTCACGGCCCCCGACACGTACATGCCGCTGCTGCTCGCGCGGGTCCGCGGGGACGATGAACATGTGGCGGCGGCTGAACCCGCGATCGAGGTGCTCGGCTGCGTGATGAGCGGCTCGCTGGACCGGACGCTGCTGCCGCACGTGCTCGAGGTGCTCGAGGCCGTGTCCCCGCGCCGTGCCATTGAGATGGAGAGCCCCGAGGCGCGACGAGCCCTCGCGAAGCTGCTGCTACAGACCACGCAGCTCCTGGACCGTACGTAGGCGCTGGGTAGTGGACTCCTACGGCTACGGTGAAGCTCACATTGAAGTTCACGTTGCGGACATTGCTGTGGCGAGTAGGGCGCGGGACGGAGGCGGTATCGGCGCATTTCTTGCAGCGCGGACGCCTGCCCGACGTGGAGCGCGTGCGCCAGCTCGTGTTTGAGCTCGGCAACCTCCTCGTAGGGGTGTCCACTCACCGGAGCGACCGGTGCGACACTAGTATGACCGGCCGCAGCCAGGGAAACGTCGCCGCCGCCGCAACCGCAGCCGAGTAAGGCGCCCTCTATTTGTCGAGACACTGTCGTGCCGCCCGCCAGCACTTACGAGCCTGTCTGTGACTGCACAGCGCTCGACTGTCGCTGGAACTGCTGGCCAAGATGGACGCTCGCAATGGCGTGCGCGCTTTGTACGCCGCACGAGGCCCCCGGTATCTGGAGGGCGCCGCTCGAGAGCTGTCGGTGATGCTGGACGCGCAGTGGACGCCGCAGAGCGCTGTTCAGCTCGCGTTTGAGGAAGCGCTGGCGTCAACCGACGTCCAGGCGGTCCTGGGCACGCAGACAACTGGCAATGCCGTGTACGAACTGTTCGAGATGGTCCTGTGCGAGAAGGCGACAGAGTATAACGACAGGGCCGGCCGTAGCGACAGCAAGGACGGCGAGGCTCAAGAAGACTCTGGTACCGGAGAGAAGCTGCCTGTGCTCATGAATGCTGCTGGATCAGCGCGAAGGAGCAGGTATGCGCGTGTGCTGACCACGCTGCTTCGTCGGAGCGCTCAGTGCAGTACCGACACCAGCAAGCTAGCGCGCGCAGAGGCCCAGACAGAGACGGCGGCCGCGTGTCTGGCACGTCTGGAGGCACTGACGCACGCTGCGATGGCGTGAGGTGAAGCAGCAGTTCCTGTTGGCGCATCATTGAAGTCGCTCTCCAGTCCAATGAAAGTGTACATTTACAGCGGTTATGCCTACTTACTTGGAAGCACCTAAAAGCCATGCGTCGATCCTGCCGAGTGGCGTGGCAGCCAATGCAGACACCTTATCCTGGTCAGAAGACTCGCAGGCGGCTCCGAGGCCGAGGCTTCCGGCCATGGCACTGGTGGTTGTTGCTTGTTTATCCACCGCCGCGAGCCAGCAGGAGCGTTCATTAGCGTCAGCGCTAGGGAAGACGCGTTTCGTCCGTGTTTGCATCCAAGACGAGCTTGTAAGCGAGGCCTTGCCGGCACACGAAGTCGTTCATTATCGAATTGAATCTGCGACGTGTGGAGACTTGCTGAAATCACACATCACAGACTATACGTTGTGTGGTACACCTGAATGTGTATATGGACAAGCATTCTGATGGAAGCCGAAACTTGGTTGCCTTTACAAACATCTTGAAATAAGTATGCTCCTTTGTGCAACTCGGACCTTTTGCCTGCATTCTCACACTAGAAAGTGCGCCACCACCTCGCCTGCCCACCATGCGCGCTCTATCACTTGGCGACGGCTCTCTAGGCGCCGCAATGACCACCACGGGTGCGGCGCAGGCGTCGACTCGCTCTGCACGTTCGTGGGCATCCTCGTACGCGTTGGTGCTGCGCGCAGGTCACTATCCATCCATCTTGTAGTCCTCGGCGTCGCCCGGTCGCTCTGCGTCTCCCCCCATCTAACACCAAAGCCTTCGCTGCTGCTGCCGCCGCCGCCGTCACTAAGCTCATTCTAGAACCTGCCGCGCAGCTTAAGACTCGAGAGCGACCCGCCCTCCCCGTCCAACAACCGACCTCCTCCCCCTTCTTCCGAGCACCTTCCCACCCGACACGATGGCTGCTTCCCGCTTCGTCCGCTCCCTCGACCGCGCCGTGCAGCAGACGCGTCCGACCGCTACTGCGCTTCATACCGCGAGTGTACCGACCCAGCGCCTGGAGCGCGCGGACCAGGCGCCGATGCCGACCGCCGCGAGGAGTACGGACCGCCCGCACATTGCACGCGCGTTCCTGGATATCGCGCGCCTCCGCGACTTCCACAAGCGTCGCCTGGCACGCCTGGCTGGGGTGAAGTACATCCTGGACGAGCTGACTGAGCGGCACGAGCGAGCATCGGTGGATCTGGAGGACCACGAGGCGTCGACGCTCCACCTCTCGAGCGGTCTCCCAGTCTCTCAGACAGCGCCGGCTTCACTCGCGACCACTGAGACCGACAGTCAATCCAAGTCCTCCACCCAGCTCCCATCCGAAGCGGAGCACGCCGCACCAGTCCAAGGTGATGCGTCCGCCAAGACTACCACACAGGAGACGACGACTGCGCCGACAAGCGACTCGACCAGCCGCATGTCTGCGACTACGGAGGCTACCACATCGACGCGGGAGTCTTCGGTCGAGACCAGCTCGACAGCGTCGACGGCGACATCGACCGCCTCAGCTGCCGCTTCGAGCACCACCGTTGGCTTCCAGTCACGCATCCGCCGCTGCGTCAAGGTGCCGCGCGTGGGGTTGTTGAAGTCGGAGGCGTACGAGAAGATGGCCAAGGAGAACAAGGAGCGCCGCGAACGACTGGTTGCGCGCAGCGCGCAGCACAAGGCGACTCGCTTCCACGCCGGCTCGACCACACCCATGAGCGCCATCGCCGCCAGTGTGTCGACGCCGACGCCGACACGGACACCAGCTGCGCTTCGGACCGTTGAGCCTCGGTACAAGGCTTTCGAGCAGAGTCCGGCCTGGGAGGCGCACGTCGTGGAAGCTGAAGAGCGCTCCAAGCGTCTGGCTGAGCGCAGCGCACACAGCACCGCAACTCGCTTCCTTGCTGGCTTGAGGACGCCCATGAGCACCACGGAGAGCGAGCTCGCCGAGCGCCGCGCACGTGCCGAACGCGTTCGCGCGGCACGTAACCCGAGGGCGACCGCGGCCATGGCGACGACTGCTGCGGCGACGACTGCTGCGGCGACGACTGCTGCGGCGACAGAGACGGTGGCGGCCCGACCGCGCGTGTGAAGCGATGTCGCGTGCCTCGCACCGCTGCTCCTCCACCCACCCGCACGCCCCTCATTTTTTCCCCCTTGTATGTTTGCTTTCTTGTCAATGACCAACACAGAGCTGTAGTCTACTAGTGGATGAGAGTCTAGCCGTTTAACGTTTAATCCAGATTTCCTACGCGATACTAGATACTAGGACATACATCAAGTCATAAGGTTGAAGCGCACACACTCGGCCTTCCTTGTCGAGAGTGATGGTGTCTCTTTTTCGGCCAATCTTGGCGCGTGCCACTTCAACGAGCAGCCCCGACGACGCTTCGCTCCACGCATCAGCCCGACTGTCTATAACTCTATCGCTTGTTCTCTCCCTCTTTGTCTACAGGCTCCTCCGTCCCTGCCCCTGCCTTGACGCCGCAGCCGAGGGCGCCATGCAGAAGCTGACGAACGTCGAGTCGCAGCGCGTGATGGCCGTCATGGGCGACCTGCTGGACCGACTCAACTACCTGACGTACGTGCCGCTGGAGCCGCAGGCCGAGCTGCTGGCGGCGCTGCGCGCGGGCCGCTGCCTGAACGCGGCCGAGCTGCTGCGCGAGCACTGGCGCTGGGAGCAGCTGTACCTGCAGGCGGCGGACGCGCTGGACAGCCGCGCCGAGGACATTGGCGACCAGGTGCGCGTGACGGCGCGCGCGCTGTGCCGCGACCTGCGCGACAGCCCCGTGGCCGTCGAGACGCTCTTCCACCGCGGGACGGGCGCGCACGACCGCTCCGAGGAGCTGCAGGCGCTCGTGCGCGCGCTGTCGGAGCTCACGGACCTGACGCGCGCGCAGCTGGACCGCACGCTCGAGGACGCCAAGTCCAAGAAGGAGCTGCTGGGCGTGGCCGAGAGCCGCCTGCGCCAGGCCGAGGACGAGCGCGCGGCCATCCGAGACAAGCTGGCCGAGATGCGCCGCGTCAAGGAGGAGGAGCTGGCGCTGCTCGACGCGCAGGTGCAGAAGCTGCGCAGCGAGCTGCACGCCATGAACCAGAGCGCGACGCACGAGCTGGGCGTGATCGAGGCCGAGCTCAAGGAGGCGCAGAGCAAGGCGCACGAGCACCACTCGCAGGAGATGAAGCTGCTGCTGGACAAGGCGGCGGCGCTGCAGGCGCAGGCGGCCAAGATGGCGCAGGAGCACCAGGAGGCCGAGGACGCGCTGCGCAAGCGCAAGAGCAAGGCCGCGGCCGAGGTCGCCGCCGTCGTGGACAAGTTCGACGTCGACATGGCCGCGCTCGAGGCCGAGATGCAGGACGTGGAGCGCGCGCTCGAGGCCGAGAGCGCCGCCTGCGAGGAGCTGCACGAGCACTTTCTCAAGGTGTGGTGGCTGCTGCTTGGTTGCTTGCGTGCTTGTATGGGGCGAGCGGCGGTCTCACGCGCGCTCTCACGTCTGGCGGTTCCTGGCGCGGGACGCAGATCGACGAGGAGCAGACGCGCATCGAGGCGGAAGAGCGCGTGCTGGAGGAGATCCGCGCCCGGGAGCGCGAGAAGCAGCAGGTGCGTGGTCGTCCGTGCAGAGCTGCTTATTGGGGCGGGTGGTGGGTGGCGTGGCGGGGTCTGGGAGGCTGACGCCGTCTGCTGCTGCTGCTGCTGCTCGCCCAGTTCATCCACAACTCGGCCACCAAGATCCAGAAGGTGTACCGCGGCGTCGTGGCGCGCCGAGAGTACGCCAAGATGGTCGCCAAGACCAAGAAGGGCGGCGGCAAGAAGGGCAAGAAGGGCAAGAAGTGAGGCTTCACGGTCGGCAACATGGTGTGCTGTTTTTTCTTCTATTTGTTGAGGCCTGTAATATTTTATTTATCAGATCATATGGTTCTTACTTCAGGTGATAGAACGTGGTTTTGTATGTTCGTCGACGTGTCAGAATTTATACGAGCTTTCGGCTTCGAGAAGCTCACCTCACTTGCAGTGTCAAACGCAGATTTGCCCTTGCATCCTTCCGAACGATCGAGATGGCGACTCCCGCGGACGACGCGCGCTTCGAGGTGCTGGAGGAGGAGACGCACTACCCGGCGTCGCACCCAAAGAGCGTGGCTGCTGCTGCTGCTGCTGCTGCTGCTACTGCCGCCGCCGGCTCACAAGAGGAGGGGGAGAAGAAGGAGAAGGAGGAGGAGGAGGAGACGCTCGAGGCGCAGCTGGCGCGGCTCGTGCTGGCCGCGCAGGAGCCGGGCGAGCGCTCGGACGCGGCCGCCGCCACGCGCGCCAAGGAGCTGGGCAACCGCTTCTTCGGGCGCGGGCGCTTCCTGGACGCCATCGAGAGCTACACGACGGCGCTCAAGCTGTGCCCCACCGAGGACGAGACGCTGGCCCACGACCGCGTACGTTCCTCGGCTCTGTGTGGATGGATGGGGAGGTGGAGCCGCCATCTCGCGTTGTACTCTGCGCCGGCGGAGTGGCTCACATCGACTGGGTGATGGCGCAGGCCGTGTACTTTAGCAACCGCGCCGCGTGTCTCCTAAAGCTGGTACGGGCGCATTCCTTCGGTGGACGGACGGACAGGTGGGTGGCGGCAGCGGGTATACTAACTTGTTATCAACTCTGGGACGGCAGGGGCGCACGGACGAGTCGATCGACGACTGCACGCAGGCGGTGGCGCTGTCGCCGGGGTACGTCAAGGCGCTGCTGCGGCGCGCCGAGGCGTTCGAGAAGCTGGACAAGCTGGAGGAGGCGCTGGCCGACTACGACGCCGTGCTCAAGCTGGACGCGAGCGTGCGCACGGCGGCGGCGGGGCACGCGCGGCTCGCGGGCGTCGTGGAGGAGCGGCGCGAGAAGATGAAGGCCGAGATGCTCGACAAGCTCAAGGGCTTCGGCAACACGCTGCTCGGCAAGTTCGGGCTCAGCACCGACAACTTCCAGATGGTGCAGGACCCCGTCACGGGCTCCTACAGCGTCAACTTCACGCAGAACCCCACGTCGCAGGCGCAGCCGCCGCAGTCCAAGCAGTAGGCGCAGTCGGTAGCCACACGACGGTGGCCTGCCCGTACCGGTACCAATCCAGCTACAGTAGCTCCTCGTTCGTCGACCGCCTCGCCTTGGCCGGGTCTAAAAGTCGGCGCGCTCGCTCGACGCGTGCGGCAGCAGCGCCGACGGGTCTGCCCGCGCGAGGCTCGCGTCGAAGCTGGCCGTCGCGCGCTCGTCCCTCGAGGCCGCGTCGCCCCGCGCCGGCAGCACCGGGTGGCTGCCCGTGCGCGTCGTCGCTGGAGGAGGAGGCAGCGGCACCGCCGCCGGGAGCTCCTTGTCGCCGCCGCCCCAGGTCGCCCAGCTGCTGCGCCGGCTGGCCGCCGCCTTCTTGATCTCGCGCAGGTCCTGCGCCGTGAACTGCAGCAGCGTCGTGAGCACCGGCACGAGCCGTGACTGCTGCGACGAGCCCGGCCGGAACGACATGTACTGCACCACGACGTTCTTGAGGTACTCCATGTTGACGCCCTCGCGCCGCTGCGTCTGCAGCAGCGCCGTCAGCTCGAGCGCCTGCTGCCGCTTTTCGGCGCGCAGTGCCTCGAGCTCCTGGTGCTGCGCCTCAACTCGCGCCAGCGCCTCCTGCAGCTGCGCCGCCTGCGCGCGCATGTCGGCCTCGCGACTCGCCTGCAGCTGCGCCAGCTCGAAGATCTTGCGGTTCCCCGCCTCGCCTGAGCGCACGTCTTCCTCGAGCGCGCGCACGCGCCCCCGCAGCGCCTCGGCCTCCGTCTCCCTCTCCAGCAGTGCCTGCCGCGCCAGCTTGGACTTGTGCTTGCTCTCGGCCTCCACGCGCTCCACAGCCCGCGCGCTCTCGGCCGCGGCCGCCGCCAGCGCCTCGTCCAGCTTGGCGCGCGCCGCCGCCAACTCCGCGTCCAGCTTCTGCTTGTGCGCATCGACCTCGCCGCGCACCGCCTCCATCTCGCGGCGGGTGCGCTCCGCCTCCTTCTCGCTCTCGAGCTGGGCCGCGCGCGCGCCGGCGGCCGCGGCCTCGAGCTCCCGCTGCGCCTCGCGACTCGCCGCCGCCTCGCGCAGGGCGCCCTCGATCAGCGCGGCCTGCTCCGCCTGCTTGCCGGCCATGCCCATGTTCTCCGTCTGCAGGCGCGCGGCCAGCGCCATGCGGTCCGACAGCGCCTTCTTGGTCTCGGCCAGATCCACGCTCAGGTTCCCGAGCTCGTACGTCTGCTGGCTCACGCTTGCCTCGAGCTCCGCCAGCCGCGCCCGGGCCGCCTCCAGCTCGCTGACAACCGCCACGCGCTGCTGCTCGGCGCGACGTGACTCGGAGGCGGCCTCGTCGCGCTCCGCTCGCACGCGAGAGAGCTCGGCGTCCGTCTCGAGACGCAGCTCCGCCAGCTGCGCAGCCGCCGCCTCGCGCTGCTCTTCGCTGCGCTCCGCCTTGAGCGCGTGCGCCTCGAGCCCCTCGGCGGCCATGGCCAGGTCCTCGCGCATGCCCGCGAGCTGCTGCTGCAGGTCCATCATCTCGCTCGTCATGGCCGCCTGCGACGACGCCATCTTGTCCATCTGCGTCTCCTTGGCGCGCAGCGACGCCTGCGCCTCCTCCCGCTGCTTGGAGGCCGCGTCCAGCTCCTTGATGAGGGCCTCGAGCTTGGCCGTCATGTAGTCGCGCTCGTTCCTCATTCGCGTCGCCTCCTGCTCCGCCTGCGCCTTGTTGGCCTCCGCCTCGGCCAGCGCGGTCGCCAGGTTCGCCTGCGTGTCATGCCGCAGCACCGACAGCTCCTCGGCCAGCGCCTCCTTCGTGTCCGTCAGCGCCTGAACCTGCTCCTCGAGCGCCGCGCGGTCCTCCTTGGCCTCATCCTGCTGCTGCTTAGCCGCTGCCAGCTGTGCAACCAGCTGCTGCACGTCCTGCTCGAGCGTCGAGACCAGCACCGAGCGCTCTTCCGCGCTCCTCTGGGCCTCTTCCAGTTGCTTCGCTGCCTTCACTAACTGGCCTGTGGAGCGCATGTCGATAGAGTTAGAGGCGTATCGTCCGGGTCATCCTCCATACACCATAGCGTCCGTATGTACCCTCAAGCTGGCGGATCGTATGCCCGTCTTCCGCTCGTGACAGCTTGACGCGCTCCAGCTCTTCGCGCAGCTCCGTCGACATGTCCAACTGCCGCGATGAGTTCTGGGCCTCAGCCTCGGCTTCGGCCTCGGCAGCAGAAGCCAGCGCGTCCTTCTCAGTCTGCAGCTTCGCGAGCGATGCGCGCAGCTCCGCCACCTCCTCACGGAGCGCAGCCGCAGCCGCAGCGTCGGTGGCCGCCGCGCCGGCCTGGGCTTGCTTGAGCTCCTCCAGCTGCAACGCCAGCGCCTCCTTCTCTGCTTGCACGGCCGAAAGCGACGCCTGCAGCTCAGACACGAGTGCGTGGTCCACAGCAAGCCCCACTGGCGCTTGCACGTCGCCTGCCGCGTCTCCCTCGGCACTGTCGGCGTCAGTCTGTGCCTGCTTGAGCTCCTCCGCCCTCGCCGCTAGCGCCTCGTTCTCGGCTTGCAGCGTGGAGAGTGACACGCGCAGCTCCGCCACTTGTTCGCGAAGAGAAGCGGCGGTGGCGGCGTGGTCCTCCTGGGCCTCTTGAGCCGAGACGCTCTCCTCAGCTTGCTGTCTGGACGCGTCCGCATTGGCCTGTGCCTGTTTGATCTGCTCCGTCGCCGCTGATAGCTCGGCAGTGAGCACGTCGAGCTGCGTCCGGAGACCCGCTCCTGCGCGCTCCTCCTCCTCTAGCTGGGCGCGAGCCTCCGCCAGCGCGCGCTCCGACGCCTCCACCTCTCCCCGCGCCGTCCCCAGTGCCTCCTGCAGCGTGAGCTGCTCGCCCGTGAGCTGCTCCTGCCGCTGCTTGAGCTCGTGGATCTCGCTCTCCTGTCCCTGGAGCTGCTGCTGCCGTTGCTCGAACGCGGCGACGCGCGCGAGCAGGACCTGCTTCTCGCCCTCAAGCGCGGCGATCTGCGCGCTCTTGTGCGACAGCAGCGCCTTGTGCTTCTCATGCAGCGCCGCGCTCTCCTCCGCGTCCGCGCGCAGCTGCTGCTGCATCCGCTCCAGCTGCCGCGTGGCCTCCTCCAACTGCTGGTCCGCGATGCCCACGTCTTTTCCCTCGGCGGGCGGCCCTCCGCCAGCGGCGTCTCCCCCCAACAGGTCCACCTCGTGGTACGTGGCCGCCACCGGCGAGAACGACAGCAGGTCCCCCGTCGCGACCGCCGCCGAGTCAGAGGAGCCTGCAGACGCGCCCGCCTCGCTCTGCGCGTGCCACTCCTTCTTCCACAGCGCCCGCTGGATCTCGAAGCGCTCGCGCAGCTGCTGCGCATCGAACACGCTGCGCGGCAGCTCCGACGGCCCCGCGGCCGTCTGCTTGCCCTCCAGCGCGTGGCACGCGGCCAGGTCCACGCCCACGACCTCCGTCACGAACGCCGACAGCGCGGCGCAGTCGGCCTCGGCGGTCGCGAGCGCCGCCATGCGCGCCTGCGTCTTCTGGAACTGCGCCTTCATCAGCTTGTTCTGCCGCGTCAGCTTCATGCTTAGCGCCACCAGCTCGTCGTACGATAGTCGCGCCGCGCCCGCTCCCCCTGCAGCGCCGCCTGCGCCGCCGTTGCCGCTCCCTGGGGCTTCCGCAGCCGCCTCCGACGCGGAGCTGGCCGCGCCCCCGCCCGCGCTCTCTGAAGCCTCCGACGCCGCGCCTTCCGCGCCTTCGCCCGCCTCTAGCATCGCAGCGACTGGTGCGCCGGCGCTGGCGTTGCGCAGGAAGCTGAGTCCCTTGGTGAGGCTCCCGCGGCCGAGCTCGCGCATCTGCTCGAGCTTCTCCTTCTTCTTCAGCATTGCCGCCGCGGTTCGCTCGATTGCGCTCGACCCCGAGCTCGTACAGCACTAGAAAAGGTACCAACGGGTAGAGCGCTCGCAGAGCAAGACGCGCGTGGGTCTTGCCGAGGGAAAGGGGCGTCCTGCGCCGCGTCCTGCCGCGCGCGCTGGTCGTCGACTATCAGCGGGCCACGTGCAGATCTGACGCATGAGGGGGAGGGAGGAGGCTTGAGCGGGAAACGGCCGGTATTATACCGGTACTATACCGATCTTGTATTGATACCGATATCATACCGATATCATACGTTGAAGTGTGTTGAAATGGAGCCATCCATAGAGAGAAACCTGCGACGTGTGTGGATGATGGGCGCCGGGCGCAGTGAGGACTCGGGCAGGAGCGAAACGCCGGGCGAGAGCGCGCGCTATTCTGGGCGAGCAGTGGGGATGGCATAGCGGCAGGGTGGGCACCTGTCGCACGCCGCGTCTATTTCCGGCCGCGCCAGTGTGCGGGGCGAGGCGCCGGCGGCCGCGAGCGAGCGCTATCTCGTCTTCGGCCGCGCTGTCTGGCCTCCCACGCGCGCAGCCTCGCGGGTACTCGTTAATCCTACTAGGCCGCTGTGGGCCGGACAGCGGGCGCGCGTCTGTGGCTGCCGCGACTCGAGCTGACGGGCGACAGAGACCATGGAGCCGCAGCTGGCCAGGACGTCGCCGCCGCAGACCACTCCGGGGCGCAAGACCATTATTTCCCGCCTGACGCAGTACCAGTCCCGACCGACGGCCGCGGCGTCGATCGTGCCGTACGCCCCCGAGCGGCTCAGCATCTCGCACGACGTGCTTTCGCCCTCGATGGCCCAGGCTTTCTCCCACTCGGTGCGTCTCGCCGCCTCGCTTCATCCCACTCGCTCGACCTCGGGGCTGTGCTGCCGCTCACCACGTCGCATCTCCATACTCACGCAGGGCGTCCCGCGCGAGCGCATCCAGTCCGTGTCGGCGCTGCGGGAGGACTCGCCGAGCAACACGCTGTTCGCCGCGCTCCGCATGCGGCGAGCGCTCCATCGCTCCAAGGGGGCGCGGCCGGCCGAGGTCGCGGCTGCCAAGGACGAGGGGCAGCTCATCGCCGAGCGCCACCATAAGGTGCTGTCGCGGTACAAGATCCGGAAAACGACGCAGGACGAGGAGGACGGCGGCCAGCTGCGCAACCTGCCGATCCTCATGGCCAACCCCCACAGCAGCCTGTACAAGATCTGGCAGCTGGTACGCACGAGGCTGCCTCGTTCCTTCCCTTGATCGCGCCTACTACGGGCGTAGCGACGCTGCTACTGACGCCTTTTGCGCACTTCGAACCGCCGCCAGGTCACGCTGCTGTTCATCATCTACCAGAGCCTGGCGCTGCCCTTCACGATGGCCTTCATGACCGCCAGCTCGAGCGACTCGAACTGGATCGACAACTGCATGACCGCCGTGTTCGCCTTCGACATCATCATCCAGTTCAACACGCCCGTCCAGACCGGCAAGGACGGCGCCGAGTACTCGACCGACAGGCTCGAGATCGCCAGGATCTACTCCAAAGGCTGGTGCGTCGGCGCGAAGGCTGCGCGCGAGTGCGGCTCGTGACGGACACTGACCGCTGTGTGCGCTTGTGCGCTCGTTGGCGCAGGCTCTTCTTCGACGTGCTGGCCTGCATCCCGTTCGACTCGGCCATGAGCATGTGGGTGAGCAACATGAGCGCCAAGGGAGGCAACCTGAGCGTCCTGGGGCTGCTCAAGGCGCTACGGATCCCGCGGCTGCTGCGCCTCGTGCGCCTCCTCCGGGTCGTCAAGCTGCTCAAGCTGCGCCCGGAGCTGCAGCGCTGGCTGCAGTACTCGCGCCACGCCAACCTGTTCCGCCTCGTTCGCCTCGTCATGTCGTTCCTCGTCATCAACCACTACCTGGCGTGCATCTGGTACGGCCTCGTGGCGTCGGACGAGAACAAGTCGGGCGACGCCAACAAGGGCTCGTATCACCTCTACGTCTCGTCGCTCTACATGTGCCTGCTCGTGGTGCAGGGGCAGAACATCACCGTCTACGACGACTCGGAGTACCTCTTCTGCATCTTCGTCATGGTCTTCGGCGCCGTGCTCATGGCCGTGGTCTTCGGCAACGTGGCCATCCTCATCTCCAACTACTACGAGAGCCAGAGCAGCCACCAAAAGAAGATGGAGTGGCTCTTCGCGAGCATGAACCGCATGAAGCTGCCCTTCGACCTGCAGAACCGCATCAACGACTACTACCAGGCCATGTGGGAGCGCCACGGGACGCTGGACGGCGCCGTCGCCGCCTTCATCCCCGAGCTCTCGCGCAACCTGGCCTACGAGGTCGAGCTCTTCCTGCGCATGGACATGATCAACCGCGCGCCCATCTTCCAGAACTGCAGCGCCAAGGTCGTCCAGGAGCTCGTCATGGAGCTCGAGCTGCAGGTCTTCATGCCCGGCGACTACATTGTCGTGCGCGGGGAGGTCGGCAACGACATGTACTTTGTCCAGAGCGGCACCTGCGAGGTCACCAAGGACGTCGGCTTGCCCGCCGGCAAGTCGAGCATGAACCTCAACAGCAGCAGCAACAACAACAACAACAACAACAACAACAACAACAACAACGCGGCTACCGGCGGGCATCCCCCCGGGGCGTCGGGGAAGGCGCAGGCCGACGGCCCGGACGCGCCGCCGTATGAGATCGTGCTCAAGACGCTCGGGCAGGGAGACTACTTCGGGGAGATCGCGCTGCTCATGAACTGCAAGCGCACCGCCAACGTCCGCGCGCAGGTCTTCTCGGAGCTGTGCACGCTGACCCGCGAGGTGTTCGAGAGCATCTCGATGCGCTACCTCGAGGACCGCGGCATCATCGAGAAGTTCATCATGGACAAGTACGACCCGGGGATGCTGCAGGCCGCCATGAGGCAGTCGCAGGAGGTCAGTCTGCGCACCGCCGCCGTGGCGTCCTCGGTGGCCATGGGCCACCCGGCCGTGCTGGCGCCGGACCCCCAGGGCGAGGACCCGGGCGTCCCGGGCGTCCCGGGCGCCAAGCTCAGCGCGCTCCTGGCCAAGATCTACGACCGCCTCGTGAGGCTCGAGGACCGCCTCGAGAGCGACGCCAGGGAGCGCCGCGACAGCGACCTCCGCCAGCGCATCGACTCGATCGCCACGCCGCACCCGGCCATGCTGCACCGCGCGGCCTCGACGCCGGCAGACACCGCCGTCGTGTTCGAGCCCGACCGCGTCTCGCAGCGGCACTTGCTGGGCGACGAGCGGCACAGCCACGGCGGGCACGGCAACTCGCACGGCGACCGCGGCAACCCCAACGTCAGCATGCTGCCCACGTCCCCCGCGGGCCCGAAGAGAGGCCCCGCGGCGCGCGAGCGAGAGCTCCCTGGGGCCGTCGAGTCGGCGTCCGGGAGCGGCCCTCTCCCGTCCGCGGCCCTAGACGGCGTCGCGACGCCGCAGAGCGCCGACGAGATGAAGTCGTGGCGGCGCCCGTCGCTCGCTCGCCCCGGCAGCTGGCGCAACTCGCACCGCGACGGGTCCGTCGAGAGCGTCCGGCTGCGCGGCCTCACGCGCTCGTATGCGCTCGGGAACCCGTCGGTGCGGCACTCGAGCAAGGCGGCGTCCATCACGGGCGCCATGCTGGCGCCAGAGACGCTGGCGGTCGAGCACAGCCTGCTGGTCAACGAGCCAGAGGTGCGGCACCACGTGCCGGCCTTCGACGCGGGCGAGCGCGTCACGGACGACATGCTCAATGAGCTCGCGGAGCGGCTGTCAAGCCAGCACAAGCCGTGACGACTCGGAGGGCGGCGGTCGGATAGAGATGAGTGGCAATCAACCAACCCCGAGTGGCCGTCAAGGCGCTGGCGAGCGATTGATGGGCATCCGCAACTGCCGGCGCTAGTGCCAGAGCTTTGATTGCTTTGTGTGTCAAGTAGCTGATACAGGACGCGTCAGTCGGTGCAGAGATCGATCGACAGCTTTGCTTCAACGGACTTGGCGGCCGTGGGGTCTGCCAAGTCGTCGCACCAACGCCTTGGCGACTGTAGGCCATGCTGCTAGATAGATAGCACCCTACAGGCATCGCCCAACTCCCTCCACCACGGCATCAGACAGGTGGGTCAGAACCAAAGCCAATGCGGCTACCTGATCGCTGACTATCAATCGCCAAGGACTCGCCCTCGGCGCAAATAAATATAGCCCGGATGCTCCCGTCCCGCCCAGGAAGCAAGCGCACTCTTGCCCCTCGGCTGCGCTATTCTCGCGCGCCACGACTCACTGAGCGGCTGCGGCCCAATCCAACCCGCCGGAAATAGCTCAGAGCCAGCCAGGAAGCGCGTGTGTCGCGCCCACGCCTCACCCCCATCGATCGTCGCGGTCACTTCTCCTCGCGGCGCGCCCCAGGCTATCGACCGAGCCTCCCTCCCTGTCGCGAGCAGAGGCATGGCCACCGACAGGTACACCCCGCTGCAGCCGCCCCAGCCCGTGCCTTCGCAGCGCTTGGCGCCGCCGCAGCCGCCGGTGCCGCCCGAGATCGAGGGCTTCCTCAAGAAGCTCAAGCGCAAGACGAGCAGCAGCCTGCTGAGCGGCAGCTGGAACAAGCGCTGGTTCTTCGTCGACCCGCGGCGCCGCGAGTTCGGCTACGCGGCCAGCAAGTCCCCGAGCGCCCCTCGCAGTGCGTGCTCCGCGCTTCGCTTCACTTCGCTTCTCCTCTCTGGCTTGCCTCGGCTGCGTCGTTCGCTCGGCCTCTGCTCACGCTCGTGTGTGTGTGTGTGTGTGTGTCTTCCCTCCCTCGGCGACGCAGGCTCCGTCTTCCTGGACGACATCACGGCCGTCGTGCAGTTCGACGACACGCACTTCCAGGTCGAGAGCCGCACGCGCAACTTCTTCCTCTGCGGCGAGAGCAAGGCGAGCACCTCCTGCTGGGTCTCGACGCTCGACGAGTACCGCAGGAAGGTGGCCGCGTTCGAGAAGGACAAGACCGTGTACCTCGCGGCCTGCAGCGCGGCCGAGAGCCACAACGCGCCATCGACAGCCGCTGCCGCGTCCGCCGCCGCCAAGCTCGAGTCGATGGATCCCGCGGCTCGCGCCGAGAGGAGCAGTCGCGCGCGGGAGGCCACGGCGCACACGAAGAAGGCGTCGACACCGATGGCCAGCAAGGGCGAGCAGAGCCGCGAGTCGTCGGCGTCGTCGCTCGTGTCGCGCTCCTCGTCCTCGTCCTCGTCCTCCGGCCGCTCGCCGGACGTCCGCCAGAAGCGACCCGCGAGCCGCACAGACAGGGGCCGCGAGCGGCGCGAGCGCGCGCAGCGAGCCCCCCGCGAGGCGCGCCGCTCGCCGTCGCCGACGTCCACGCCCGAGCCGTCTCCTCCGCGCGCAATGGGCTCGCGGAAGGACCGGCCGGCCGACCGCCGCGCGGATGAGCGCGACCGGGGGCGCGAGCGCGACGCCCGAGGCCGCGGAGGGCGCCGGAGCGACCGCGAGACGTGGCGGGGCGGAGACGAGGACGCAGAGGAGGAAGAGGAGGAGGAGGACGTCGCCGACGGGGAGAGCGTGTTCGAGACGGCGGCGGCCTCGCGCGCGAGTCGCGGGCGCGGCGGCCGGACGAGGGGCGCCGGCAAGAGCCAGAGCGCGTACCCGAGCCGCGGCCACGTCATGCAGGCGTGGATCGACGAGGACTTTGACTGACCGGCGCTTGCTCTTGATCCATCGGGGCGGGCGGGGTGCGCGACGGGGGGCGGGAAATCGCGAGAGAGCTGTAGCCGCGCCGTTGTACACGCTAATGTATGAGCCGGTCGCTGCCCGCGGCGCGAAGACGCAGCGAGATAGCGTGCCACTATCGCCACTTGCCGCTCGGAACCTTCACGTGCTCGTCGCAACAGCACGCTTGGTGGGAGACACTGCGGTAGAGGACGCTTTGGATCAGCCGACGCGCGTGTGGTCCACCGCGAGCCCCTCCCGTTTCCACGGGATCCCACCCATGGCTAACTGCTCGGACGCTCGCCGCTTTGGCTGTCGCTGTCTCTGTCGCTGTCGCTCCCGCTATGGCTGTGGCCCTCCTCGGCGACTCGCTCGCGCGACGGCGTGGCGGCGCCTCGAACAGCGCGCCACCGCTTGCGCAGCGCCCCTCGCGCCGACTCGCGGACGACCCACTGCCAGTCGCGCGCGCTGAGCCAGCCGCAGTCGCGCGACCGGCGCCGCAGCCCCGGCAGCTCGTGCGCGAACCAGGCCGAGAACTCGCGCAGCGAGATGGCACCCGAGCCGTCGCTGTCCATCATGGCCACGACGTCCTCGGCCTCGCCCGCGTCCAGCGGCACGTGCACGCGCGCCATGAGCTCGCGCACGCGCTCGCGCGAGAGCTCTCCCTCGCCGCGCTCGTCCAGCAGCTCGAAGACGTCGCCCAGCTCAGCCCACATGACGGCGTCGTCCGCGTCTCCGCCGCCGTCGATCGCGACGCGCGCGGCCGCTCGCTCGGCGGCAATCGCCCGCCGCCGCTTGAGCAGCAGCGCCTCCTCCTGCTTGAGCTGCGCCTTGCCCGCGCGGCTCGCGGCGAACGCGGCGAACGAGCTGAACGCCGCCATGTCGCGCTGCCACGCGCCGCTATCGCGGTCGCTCGCGCCGTGGCCGCCGTCCGCGCCCGTCCCTGCCGCCGCGAGCCGTAGCTGGCCAGCGACTTGGCGCAGCTCGCCTTTCATGCGGGCCGCCAGCGCCCGTCCGCCACGCTGGCGGCGCGCTCGGCGGGCTCGGAACGCTCGCTGGACGCGCTCGGCCGCACGGGTCCACTGGCGGAAGAGCCTCGCGCGCCGCGCCAAGTGCTGCCGGAAGGCGCACTGGATCGTCCGCGCCGCCAGGAACTCGAGCCGGCGCTTCTTGAGCTCTCGCTTCGCGCGCGCGCACCGGTACGCGCACTGCGCCACCGTCGCGGGCGCGTCCATCTCTTCGCGGCGAGTGCGCGCCATGGAGGCCTCGAGGTGGCGCAGGTACCGCGCGACCGCCAGGCAGGCACGCAGCAGCTTCGCGAGCGCCGCGACGCCTTCGTTGCGTGGCCCTGCTGTCGGCGACGGAGGCGGAGGGGACGGCGACTCGGCGCCCTTCTCTGTGGACGGCGCTGGCGGCTGAGTCGCCGTGGGAGCGGGGCCCGAGGCGGGAGCGCCACTCAAGGAGAGCAAGGCGCGAGCGCGAGAGAGGGCGCCCCACGTGCGCCGGTCGGTCGGGTCGAGCGCCAGCACGTCGTCGCAAGTCCTGGCACGCAGGAACTCGCGGCACAGGTCGACGGGCCGCGCGGTGGCCAGCTGCTCGCGAGAGTATCCTGCCCCTCCGACCGCAGCCAGCGCCGCTCTCATGACGGCGACCAGCGCCGACGTGCCAATCCCTCTGTGGGGCTGCTCGCTAGGCGAGACCCCGGCGGCTGTGGCGTTGTTCGCGCTCGACGGCGCTGTCGTCTCCGGGACAGCGACCGCCCCTGGCTTGTTGTGAGTCTCGAGCAGCATGTCCCGCATCGCCGCCTCCAACGGCACGCGCGCGTCGCAGAGCCGGCCGCGCGCGTGCTTGAGCGCCTCGAGGAGGAGGAACCCGCCGCCGCCGCCGTCGTCCCCCAGCGCTAGCTCGCGCGGCTTCCGGCAAAAGCGCTTGGCGTTGCACTCTTCGTCGCCGCGCGGGAACCGCTCCGAGCCGACGCCCGCCGCCGCGAGCGCTGCGTCGACGCGCTGCTTCGTCCTGCGCACGCCCGCCTCCATGGCCGTCGCAGAGCTCACCGTCGTGTTCTCCACCACCAGCATGATGTAGTCCGTGCAGCGCGGCTTAGGCTGCTCGACCGCGCGCACAAGCACGTACAGCGTCACCGGCGGCGCCTGGCGCGGTGCGAGCTGCGCCGCTGCCTTCTGCGCCGCCTCCTCCGCTGGCGTCGGTGGCTTCGCAGCTGTCTGTGCGCCGTCGTCACCCTTGTGCTTCTTGAACAGGCTTCGGCCGCCTCCAAAGAGGGCCGCGGCCACTCCGCGCGGCTTCGGCGTCGGTGCCGCGGGGCTTGGCCGTGAGTTGGCAGGAGCCACGAAGGCTGCTGGGGATGAAGCTGTAGTCACGGTGCTCGTGGCAGACGTCGTCGCCGTTGGCGCAGCTGGAGCAGCAGTGGCCTTGCGCGTCATGAAGACTGCGAGGTCAGTGCCTCGTGGCGGCTCATGAAACTGCGCGAGCTTGGTCGCGAGCTTCCCGCGGCGCAAGGCGCTTCCGACCACGTGCTTTGCCGGCGTTGTCGAGAACAGCACGCGTGTGTCGCTGCTACGCTCGTCGCTGGACGCGTCGCCCGCAGCGCGGCCCTCGACAACGCGCACGACCACGAGCTCCTTGACGGCCGACAGCTCTTCTTGCTCCAGCAGCTCGAAGGCGAGCTCCGTCGCCGACGAGTCCAGCACGCACGCGCGGAAGACGTCGACGAACACGTCCGAGGCCACCGCAGAGAGCGCGAAGAAGAACTGGCGCTGCTCCGCCGAGAACGCCACGGGCTGCCACCGCCGACGCGCCGGCCGGCCTCGCGCCTCGGCCTCCTCCGTTGCGACCGCGTCGTGGTGAAAGACGCACAGTGCCCACCGCGCGTCGCCGCCTCGAGCGCCTGCCTTTTGGCTGCGCTCCGCGGCCGAAGCGTCCAGCATCGTGGCGAGGCAGCTCGTGGCGAACGCGCCTCGCTTCTCGACCCCCTCCGCAGGTAGCTGCGAGCTCCGACTCGCGTCCAGCGTCCGCGGGAGGTTCGTCATGGGCAGGCGCACGAGGGTCTCGTGGTGGATGTCCTTTGCCAGCAGCTCGCGCCTGCAGTCGCTGGCGTAACACAAATGGCCGGGGGCTCGCTCCCCTTTCTTGTCATTGCCGCGGCTTCCCTCCCGGCGCGTAGGCGCCCCGACCCACGCCGTGACGTCGTAGTCATGCGTAAAGTCCTCGCCCAGCCGCAAGATCTGCGCCGAGTGGAAGCGCACAAGGCCGCGGCGCAGCACGTCCAGCACGGCCGTGGAGAAGGCGCGCAGGCTAGCGTGTGGAGCCGCGCGTAGAGCTTGCAGCTGCGCGAAGCTCTCTCGCCAGTGCGTCGCCTGAATGGTCGACAGGAGCGAGCGAGCCGCCGCCTCGAAGAACGCGACCACGTCCGCCTCCACCTGGTGGCGTCCCACGGACGAGCCCGGCGACGAAGCCAGCGCCGGTGTCAAGGCCTCCGCGCTGAGGCTGTCGGCGCACAAGACGTGGTTGTCGCCCATCGGGGCCGCCAGAAATGCGCGTTGCGCCGGTTTCGACGTCAGCGGAGCCACGGCTTGGTTCTGCCGCCTTCCAGAAAACAGCGAGCGCTTCTGGTCGAGCGCCCCCGGGTGCCTGGCGACCGCGCCCGTATCCTGTGGAATGTGCACGACCACGACCGCCTGAGCTTGCGTTGCCACCGACGGCACGGCGCTCTTGTCGAGGCTCTGCACTGTCACCATGCCCTGCACTTCCGGGCGCGTGAGGTCGAGCGCGACGCCAGCCATCAGGCTCCGCTTGGAGGCCGCGACGTAACGCAGGGTCGGACGCGTCTCGTCCTTGGCAGCTCCAGCGCCGCTGCTGCCCCCACTGACAAACACGGACCGCTCGCCGAGGTACACGTCGCAGCAGCCATCTCCGCGCTCATGGTGCCCCGACATGGCCCATGCAACCAGCTCCACCGCGATCGGGAGCGTGTGCTGGCGAAGCACCGACACCGCCTCCGTCGCTGAACGAGTCGCCTCGAGGGCTTCGCCCATGCGACCCAGCTCTCGCAGCACCATTCGTCGACGGACAATCCCTTGGACCCGCGCGTTCGTCAGCCGGATCAGGTCGTTAATGCCGGGAAGCGCCTCGCGCAGCAGCTCGGCGTCGTACGTCCACGTCGCGCCATCAATGCGCTTGAGCACCAGCGCCGTGTCCCCAAGAGATGCCAAACCGTCGTGGTCGTCGACGCCGATATCGACAGCCACGTCGCGCGTGTCGACGCAGTGAACTACCAGGACCTCAGGGCGGTGCGGCAACTGGACCACGCTGCCTTCGCTGCCAGCGCCGCTGTCATCATCACGTGGCTGGCCGCACTGCGAACACCTGCTGCGGTGGTGGTCGGCAAAGTACAGCGCGATCTCGCTGTCATCTCCCGTGCTGCTGGGTCCTCCGCCGCCGTCGTCTCGAGACCTAGACACCGAGGCGATCGCCGCATCCTTCCACGATGGCCACGCATACCCGCAGCAGCTCTGGGGTTTAGGAAACCGCACAGCGTGCATCTCGACCACCGCTGGGAGATTCTCCGACAAGTGGGTCAGCACGAAGAGGAAAAGGTCCGGGAACGTGGTGCGGTTCCCGCGGAACAGCGTCGGAAGTGTCGTACGCAGCGCGTTGGCGCGTTGCGCCCGGATACTCCTGCCGATGAGCACTCCGGCTTGCTCCAAGAACTCGACGACGCCGTCTTCTGGCGGCGCGGGGGACGAGGTCACGGCCGAGTACTGCCCGTTGGCTGCGCCGGGAAATGCATCGACCGAAAGAACGCCGACGTACGGGATCGGGACGCACACAAACGCTCCGGTGGGCTCGGAGGCACCGAAGCACTTGAGCCATCGAGCGGAAGGCTGCGTGAGTGGCGCACTGCCCGAGTCCTGGACGACCGGTAGCCGCTGCGAGGCGATCAAAGAGCGGAAGTGGGCTCGCAGATCCGGCACGACGGTCGTCTGCTGTGACGAGAACACGTGGAACGACACGCTGCGGGTCGCATCGACGCTCTGTCCCTCCATGCTGCTTGCCGATGTCGCGCACACGAAGCGCACACAGCGACACAGCGGATCGATGAGTCCCACATACGCATTGACTCCGTTGAGCGCGCGTTCGAGCTGCTGCATGACGCGATGGAGCAGGAATAGCGGAGATACGGGCCCTCCCGTGGTTGGAAAAGATGATGGCGCAGTGAGTGCGCCGGCGGGAGCACGCGTCCGTCGGTCTTCACACGTCGCCATCACCTGCAACAAGCTCCGATTGCGCAGCTGCTGCCGCAAGTCGCGAGACTCTCGTCGTACACGCACCAGTGCGTCGCCCAGTGCTGTCGCGACGTGGCGGACGAAGTCGACCAGCCCGAGCTCCGGCTGGGCTTCTCCAGCAAGCCGCTCGTACTTCTCGAGGTTGTCGAGCGCAAGGACACCGACGCGGCCGATGGGAACCGCAATGAACGGCCCTTTCATCGGCTTGTTCGAGTAGAAGCGAGGTCTCCGCGCTGGCGAGTCAACTGCACCCGTAGCGTCCAGGCGCGTGACAACCACCGGTGTCTGCTTCGTCAGAGCTTCGAAACTCACGCCCACTCCGCGCTTCAGCTGCTTGCCCAGCATGACGCTGCCGACGGATGCGCTCGTGTACTTGAGTCGATCGCGGGAGGGCTCGAGCAGAGCGATGTACACGTCTGGATGGTTCAGTTCGTCCTGCACGACCTCAATCGCGTGGTGCTGTAGCGTCAACAGTGCTTCGACGTCGAGCTCTTCACGCGGGGACAGCCGATGGCGGTAGTTCGGTCGCTTGGCGCGGCCACTTCCCGCATCTTTGGCCGCGACGATCTCCTCAGCGTGGCATTCGCTCACGTCGCCCCGCATCGCTTGGACCTGGTGCTGTACTTCTTGCTGGCACAGCAGCCGAAAGCGCTCAACGGCATTGACTCGTGCGCGTGATCGCTCTACGCGCGCCTTACACGTCTCCACGCCGCGTTCGAGCGCCTCCGCCACGCGGTTGACGTACACGCGGTCGCATTCGGCATGGAACTGTGGGAGACATGACACTGCCAAGAAGACGCACACATTGGGCGGGTCTGCCATCGCCCAAACGAGCGCGTGGGAGAAGGTCTTGGTCGACAGGAACAGACCGAGCGCGTGGGCCGCGTACTTCTCGTTGGACACGCGCATCGCTCGCTTGACCGCCGCGTCGCCGCTAGCTGCTGTGGTGGAGTCGTTGTCGTCATCGAGAGGTGGAGGCAGCAACAAGAAGTAGGTGTCGCGGATGCGCTGTGCCTGCATGCGCTGCTTGTCTGACGACAGGGGCGGCAGTCCAAGACTGCGGCGCGATGCGACCAAAGCGCGAAGCTCGGCGTTCTGCTCCGTTTCTTCGCGCTCGATCGCCTCAACAGTAGCAACGAGCCCAGTGACCGTGGGCGTTACGCTTTGCGGCTCGATAGAAGCCGCTGCAACTGCAGCGGGGAGAGCGTGAGACGCGACAGAATCCGGCAGGAGCTCCTTCCAGCGCAAGCGCAGCGGCTCCACGGCACCCACGAGCACTGACTTCTCGCTCGCGCGCTCCGCTTCCGAGTAATCGTACACGAGAGAGGTCTCGCCCCGCACGCAGTCCACCTCCACGAGCCGAACCTTCCACGTGCCAACCATGACATCTCGGAGCGCTCGGCAAGCGCCTAGGTAGAGCTGATGGGGCGAACGCAGCGGGCTCTCGATCACCAGCTGCTGCAACTCAGACAGCGCGAACGACCGCCGCTTGGAGTAGATCGCAGTGGCCAGCAAGTTGCCCAACGCGAGCAAATACTCGACCACGCCGTGCTCCGGGTGGTTTTCGTCTCGTCGACCCTTCGGTACAGCGGAGAAGGAGTCGACGCTGAGCACTCCGACCACACAGTCTTCGTGCACTAGCGGGACGAACACGAACGGAGATGAGTGAAACGCTTGGTCTCGGCGCGCCTGCGAAGAAAGCCTGCGGAGGCGCTTGTACAGGTCGGGCGTCGCCACTGGGTCCACTACAAGTGGCGTCCTGGTGTCCAAGCAGCGGAACGACACTCCTTGGCCGCGCTGTAGAACGGTCCGATTGGCCTCCACGGTCGACCGGCCTCCGACAAACGTGAACTTCAGCTGCGCCCCGTCGGATTGGAGCTCGGCGACCTGTACATCCACGCCTGGCAGGTTCTCTGCAATGTCTCGGAATATCTCGGCAACCACGGCATCAAGTTCTCGAAGCGCGTCGGGCGATGGCAAAAGTCCTCCCCTTGTCGGCGACTTTGACATTGGCGTCGCGGCCGCTCCAAAGTGCTGGCTTAGCGCAGCGATTGAGCGCTCACGACGCAGGCGACGCCTCGTGCGGTCGTGGACACAGGCCAGGCTTCGCTCTGTGATGGCCACAGCGCGCTGCAAGAACGCGACCGTAGCGGGAGACTGGACGTCGTAGACCGGGAGCTCGCGCGGGAAGTCGACCTCAAGCGCGTACACGACGCCGCTCGGACGGAACTCGTCGCGGATCGTCAGCACAAGCGCGTTTGGGTCCGACACGGCCAACGGCTCACGTCTGCCATCCGGGGGTGCCACCACGGCGGGCATGTCGGCGACCTGCTGAAGCAGGAGTCTCAGTTGAAAGTGCTTGGAGTTCATGGGTCGGATGGCCAGAAGCTGTCGCAGCTGGCGCCACGTCAGGATCTGGTACGTTCGGTTGGCCCACGCCACGTTGTACGTTGCCGTCTCACAGACCGGGGTCATCGATCCGGTTGGGGGAGTCGTGGCGCCGTTCGGCGGAAAGAAGATCGCTTTGGAGATGCTGCCTTGCAACAGCCTCAGACCGACCTCGTCGCGCGGCGCTTCATCGCTGTCGTCGCTTGGGTCAATTGGGATCTCGAGCTCCTTGTACAGCACCACGCGCTTGATCAAGCGCTCCTCCCACCGCAAGAACGGCTGCAGCCTGTCGTCGGGCACCTCTGTCGACGCGATCGCGCTGATCTCGCGCGTAGACGGCACAATCTTCCACACGACAACTCGCCGAACGCCCGATAGCGTCCGCGCAACGGCCCTCATTAGGATGTCGAACACATCATAAATGCTGCAGACTGGGTCGCGCGTGACGCCTGCCATCTCTCGGCTCCAGTGGACCGCGCGGTATCCGTCCAAGAACACGCCGGCCATTTCGGCAACGCGCGCCAGGAATGCCAGCGCCTCTGGGTCGTCCGCGAAGAACCTCGGCAAGCGCGTCATGTTGTTGTCGCGCTGGAGGTGCCGGTATCTCTTTCGCTTGATCGACTGGATGAGCTCCAGCAGCTTCTTCCGCGCCGCAATCTTAAGGGATCGGAATGCCGGTTTGTGCATCAGGTCGTTCTCTCCGAGTCCGAGCAGTCGCGAGCCGTCGATGCGCAGCTCGCGTAGCTCGGCAGCCGCGTCACACTGCTTCTCATGAACCAGGAACTGGTAGACTTCATCGACCGTCATGGCTTCAGGTCGCTGCCGCTCTGCCTTCCGACAGGCGTCGATCGACAGCACACCGATAGCCGGTGACCCGTCCGATACCGAGAAGGAGTGTGCTGCCCCGTCGTCTTCGTCTGGCTGCTGGCACTCAATTGGACGCTGCGCCACGAGAGGGAAGCACGCGAAGGGGCCCGTGGGCGTCGCACTGGGCGAGAACACAGTTATCGGGCTCTCGTCGTAGGCACCGACGTCGCCAATAACTACGGGCCGCTTTGTGGACATCGCTGCTGCGCTCACACTCGCAGGTTTGTCTCCCTTGGCGCGTTGACTGGGTTCGCTCGCGTTGTTATCAGGAAGCGGGGGCGAAGGCGCGTCCTCGCCCAGCGAGCACGGGAGCGCACGATGCAGCATGGAGCTCTTGGGGGAGCACGCAACGAAACGGAGTAGGGGCTCGGGCGACGCAGCTGGCGGACTCGGCAGCGCCTCGTGCATGGCCAGGTAGACGTCGCAGTCGGTCAGACACGCGTGGCACGTATTGACTACTTGCCGCTGAGCTTGCAATAGCGTGGGGAGCTTGGTGGGGTTGCTGCCATCGACACCACCGTCGTCGAGCCAGAGGGGGACGAGCACGGGCGATGCTTGCTCGAGGCGTCGAAGCCGCGCCGTAAGTGCCGAGAAGTACTCTTCCAGCCTGCTGATCGCCCGGTCGAATGCCACGCGAGAGCTCAGGGAGAGCTCAACGTGGTGGCTGTACAGAGGGCGCGACGCAGCAGCTGGGATCCCGGGGCCCGCTGGCTGTGACAACAATGTGGAGACTAACGACGCGCTTCTGGCGTTGCGGGCGTCGCGCACCGACTGTCGCTCGTGCTCTGCGACTGCGTCGGGATCCCGCACCTTGAAGTCGTGCCGAAGGTGGCTGGGAATGAACAGATACAGCTCTTCGCTGAGCTTGTCGTCGCGCTTAGCCGGATGCTCATGATGCGCATCGCTGCGCTCGTGATCTTCCATCCGTGGTGGCCCGGTAACTTGCCTGTCGTTTGATCTGACTGCGGGGCATCACTTTTGGATACCAGCACGCGAGGAGGCGCTGCGAATCGGCGCGAGCAAACTCGTCAGGGTCAGTAGAAACAGTGAGTGATATACATGTATGTAGACAGATGCACGATAGGGTGGTCTCTTGGCGTCTCGTGGTGTATCGTGAAAAAACCAGCACTGCGGCTCGAGACCCGCACCACACGGGCTCCGCTACACCATCATGGGTGCGCGAAGCACGTCGATCTTGCACAGCCGCACGCCGCCCAGGACCTGCTCGGGAAGCTCCGAGTCCTCTTGCCCCTCGAGCACGAAGCCAAAGTCGACGACCATGCTGGGGAAGTGCGTCGACACGCCGCTGAGGCCTTTGCGCGCCACGTAGTTGAACTCGTGCGCGTCCACGTCCACCTCAAAGTAGCCATCTCCACGGTAGAAGCGATGCTGCGGACGCGTCAGGATCGGCTGGCCGTTGTACGTCTCGAGCAGGTGGCGCTCCGTGCGCCCGAGCTGCTGCTCCTTCGGGTTTACCACAATGCCAATCGCCTTGAACCGCTCGCTCTGTGATTGGCAACCCATGGGAATGTCAAAGCATGAGAAAATTGGAGGAGAGGTGTTTGCGAGAGCACTTTTGGTGAAGAGCGCTTGTCGTACCATAATGCTTGACGTTTGCATGAAGTCGCGCAGCAACTTGAGGCGTATAGCCATTAGTGGAGTCGGCATCAGTGTAGCGCTACAAGCATCGCTCCAGCAGAAATGCTCTCCCACCTTGACGGCCGGTAGTACCGGGTCTTCTGCGCGCATCATCTCGCGAACACTGGGAGGGATGGCCAGGTACGTGACGAAGTTGAAACCGGGTCCGTCGCCCTGCTTCTCGCCCCACAACGGATTGGACGGCGCGTAGCTCGGCACTTGGCAGTTCACGATGAACAGGTCGAGTGCTTCGCTGCTGCGTACCAAAGCACGGGACGTGAGTGATCAAGGTCCAGGAAGAACCCTTGACGAACTGGAAACGGACTTTGCAGTCTTGAGCCTGGACAGATCGACGATGCTGGCGATGTTGTCGATCTTTGCCTGAGACTGCTCGACAGTACGGTAGACATACGCCTACAATCAGTTCCTCCGCCCTGTTTGTAGAAGTGGAGCGGGCACTGACTCGACGTCTCCTTACCTGATAGACGTCGATAGCGACAAGTTGAAGGAGTGCCGGCGCTGAGGACGACTTGATCTTTGTCTTCCGATAGTTTGGTCCTGCCGTGGCACGGAGAAGGTTGGAGCAGGGCGATACTACGAGTGTAAGAGTGAACCATATCCAATCACCTTGGCGGACGTTGAACCGCGTCGCGGACAGGTGCGTCCAGCAGCCGGGCACAATGTCAGCAGGCTCCGGATCGCAGAGGCGCACGGACGATCCAGCGACAGCCCTCACACCTGAACAGAAAACGCGTCAGCCTAATGTTCACGCGGACTCGCCAGTGTGGACAGAGTCACACTGGGTTACCGTTGACGGTGCCTTTGATGGTGGCCGGGATATCGTGCACGTCGATACTCGTGACGGCGTGTTTCGGCTCGTCCTCTGAGGCCGTTTGACTGTCCTCGCGCTCCTGAGCCGAAGGATCCGCTCTCCTTGGCACCTTGAGCGTCTTGCTGGCGTGGCTGTCGCCTGCTCCGTCGTCAATGAAGCCGCTCCCAGCCCGATGCCCCACCTGGTCGGGCGCTTTGATCCACAGGACCCAGATGCAAAGTGCGTTGAGCAGGCATAGACTCAGATAGAGCGTCGAGTCAGCGCCGAAGCGCACAAACACTGCGCAAGCAGCCACCCGAGCGAGATGGCGTGAGTAGTGGCGACGTAAGTGCGAGGCAGGCGCAAGGGACCGGTAAGAGGAGCGGTACCGATAAGCGGGTTGAGCGCCATCAGCGCCGTCGTGCCGTCGCCCACCACGTCGCGCACCTGCCGGAAAAGCACCGCGCAAACCGACGTTAGAGCCTAGGCACGGCGGCGCCCAGTAGAAATGCCGGTAGCTGGTCGAACCTTGCCCGCCACCTGCAAGGCGACTGTGTCTTGTATGCGCACGGAGCGGTTGCCAAGCGCGTTGCGAGTGGGCCCACGCTCGCTTGGAGCACTACTAGCGACCAATACGTCTCCCAACTCGCTGCGTGGGGACGCGGGCTCAACACCCGCCGCTGGAGCCGCCGGCAGTAACCGCGACGGCGACGTCGGAGCAGACGCAGACACGGACGCGGACGCCTCGCCGACGCGCCTGCCGCCGCTGGGCAGTCTGCTGGGGCCCAGCACGGCCGAGATGGCGCTCGTCCAGTCGCGGAACTCGGCGTTCGAGTTGGCGCAGATGCGCAGTTCGCGGCCGCCGCCGCCCGCGTGCACCGTGAAGCAGAAGGGCGACGGCGCGCCGCGAGGCAGGTCGCCCTGGATCACGAGCGACGCGCCCGCCTGGCGCAGCGCCAGGGCGCCGTGCGCGTCCGGGCGGAAGGGGACCGCCTCGAGCGGCGACGCGTGCCGGAAGTGCTTGAGCACGCCGGCCTCGCAGTCGAGCACGAACCAGCGCTGGTTCCAGCGCCGCCGCTTCCACTTGCCCGAGCTCTGCTTGAACAGGTACCCAGCCTTGAGGGCCGCACGGCGAGGAGCGCAACGGGGGCTAGGGTCTCCTGCGGTGGGTGCCCCCGGCGATGCGCGTGCGCCCGCGGCAGCCGCGTCGGTTGCCGACGGGGAAGGCGCTGCTGCCGCCGCCGCCATGTTGAACGATCCAGAGTGCAAAAGGGCAATTTGGTTTTAAGTGCTCATTATATTAGCCAATCAGATTGCTGGATTCTAATAGGTTACGCTTCCAGGTGGAGGGTTACACTGCGCCGTTATTTAGCCATCGGAACTCGGCCCATGCTGCCGCCGCCGATGGCGGCGACGAGTACGACAGAGGCATCCTCTCCACACGCCTGGCGAGCCCAGCGGTCGTTCACGGCACACGCCAAGCCCATCTCGAGCGTGCACTTCTCGCGGGACGGTCGTCTGCTCGCCTCCTCCTGTGCGTCCGCGCTAGAGGCTTTCTGTCGCGCGCGCTCTCTCTCCGTCGCTCGCTTGACCCCTTTCCCCCAGCCGCTGACTCGCTCGCTCCGTCTGTTTGCGCGCAGCGGCCGACACGTCCGTCAAGATCTGGGCCGCCGACCGCATCGAGCGCGACGGAGACAGCTCGCCGGCGCCTCTGGCGACGCTCGTGGGCCACGAGGAGGGCGTGTCCGGCTGCGGCTGGGCACCCAACGCGCGCCTGCTGGTCACGGCCTCGGACGACAAGACGGCGCGGCTCTGGGACGTGGAGACGGCGCGCTGCGTCGCGACGCTGGGTGCCACCAGTCGCGCGCTCCTCGGCAGCGACCAGCCGCCTGGCGTGGCGGCCGCGCTGCTGGCCACCGCCTCCGGGTCGGGTGGAGCAGCCGCTTGTGCGGATCGGAACGGCCGCCCGGCCGGGGGCGAGGACGGCGGCCCCGGCGCCGAGCGGGAGACGCACTCGGACTTTGTGTTCTGCGCGTCCTTCAACCCGCAGGGCTCGCTCGTCGCCACGGGCTCGTACGACGAGGCCGTGCGGCTCTGGGACGTGCGCACCGCCCACTGCGTGGCGCACATGGCGGCGCACCAGGAGCCCGTCACGAGCGCCGAGTTCAGCGCCGACGGCTCGCTGCTCGTCACCGGCGGCTTCGACGGACTCGTGCGCGTCTGGGACGTCGCGTCGCGCCAGTGCCTGCGCACGCTGATCGCCGACCCGGCCGCGCCAGTGGGCAGCGCGGCGTTCGCGCCCAACTCGCGCTACGTGCTGAGCGGGACGTTGGACGGGCGCCTTCGCCTCTGGGACGTGGTGCGCGCGCGGTGCGTGCGCATGTACATGGGCCACGCGAACCGCAAGTTCTGCCTCGCGACTGCGTGCGCCGACCTGGACGCGCGGCAGGTCGTGCTGAGCGGATCGGAGGACCACGCCGTGTACATGTGGGACGTCAACTCGGGCGAGCAGGTTGAAAAGCTGGCAATCGAGCTGGGGGCGCCCGTGCTGGCAGTCGACGTCCTCCCATCTGGCTCGGCCCTCGTCGCCGGTGCCAACAAGAAGATCGGCACCTGGAGACGAGCACCAGCAGTGTAGTCGACGCCAGAAGCGAAGCCACAGAGTTAGCGTCGCCGCGTCTCGAGCCTCCATTAGCATCGCGCTGTCGTCGCCACGTCTTGAGCTTCCAGCACAGCTCAGCGCCGTGGATCCTAGCGGCGCAGCATCGTTCGTGACGATACCGGTACGTAGCCACCAACCAACAAGCATACATCACCCGGACCTTTACCTGGGCGTTCGTTCCATGCATGGTACCACTAAATTGAGAGCCCTGGGTTTGCGCATCCAGCAAGCAGCTCACGCGCAACGCCGCCCTTTGTCTATCGTTCGGCATCGGCCGCCACCAAGCTGACGCGTCTGGCTTACGCGCTTTTCATGTTGCTCAGGTTCTTGAGGTAGCTCAGCGTGAACTGGTTGTCGTCGCACCTGTCAAGACACGCACGTCACAGGTCAGTCACACGTCGCACACTCACACTGAATCAAACTCTCTGCTCGCGCCGGCACTCACAGCTTGGCGAGGTCGGTCAGGTGCCGCGAGACGCTCTTCTGCAGCGCGCGCAGCGTCGACCGGAACGCGCTGCTCGAGTCGGTGCGCATCTTGGCCCCGTGCGCGTTCAGCACCGCGAGGCTCCACTGCAGGTAGAACTCGAGGTGCGGGCTGGCGTCCATCCTCTTGGCGAGCAGCGCCAGCAGGCGCTTGACGTACACCTCGCCCTGCAGCGCGCGCACGACGAGGGGCACGCTCGCCACCGGCGTGCCCTCGACGCACTTCTCCATCACGTGCTCCTCGTTCAGGTGCAGCGCCATGAGCAGCGCGCGCGCGAACTGCTGGCGCTTGAGCGTCTGCGCGATGCTCTCGGGCGTGATGTCCTCGTCCAGCTCGAACGGGTCGAACGTCAGGTTCTCGTCCAGCGCGTAGATGAGCAGGCCCTCGGTCGTGGCGGCCGCCCACGAGCGGCCCGTGGGCGAGAAGACCACCGCCTTGGACAGCACCTCGAGGTTCTTCCGGCGACTGCCCGGGTCCACCGCGCGCGTGGCACCCACGAGGCTGTTGGCGTGGCTCCCCGACTGCTCCGAGTCGTCCATGTGCGCGTCGATCTCCTTGCGGCTGAGGCCGCTCGCCGTCATGTTCTTGCTGTTGAGCTGGTCCAGCACGCCGTCCAGCGACAGGTTGTGCGAGATCTGGAACTTCTTGAGCAGGATCTGTTGCGACACCTCGTAGATGCACACGAACTTGGACCGCCCGCCCGCGAGCACGCACGCGCCGTCGGTCGAGTAGCAGACGCTCGTGAAGTGCTTCGAGATGGAGTTGTTCTTGGCCGAGATCTTGTCGCCGTCGCGCCGACCGCCGGCGATGTCGCGCAGGCCGTCGATCGTGGCCACCTGCTCGCCATCCTTGACGTCCCACACGTTGAGCGCGCCGTTGAGCGTGGCCGCGCAGACCTGCTTGCCGTCGGGGCGGAAGGCGACCGCCAGCACGTCGGTCGAGTGCGCGAGCGGCTCGATGAGACTCTTGTTTGAGTACACGTTCCACAGACGCACCGTGTGGTCCCACGAGCCCGACGCCAGCACGGGCTCCGCGGCGACGGACGGCGCGAACGCGAGCGACGTCACCGGGCCCGTGTGTCCGCTGAGCACGTCCGTGAGCCGGCCGGTCTGCAGCGACCAGACGTAGATGTTGAACGGGTCGAGCGTGCCGGCGCACACGATCTGGCCGCTGCGGTCCAGCGCGAGCGACAGGAACTGCACGGGCTCGGGCGTCGTCAGCACGCGGAAGTTCTTGTACCGGTTGAGGTCGAACGCGCGCACCGTGCCGTCGAGCGAGCAGCTCACCACCGCCTGGCCGTTGGCCGTGAACTGCACGCCCGTCACGGGCGCCGAGTGCTCCGTGAACGTCACGTAGCAGAAGCCGCTCGCCGTGTCCCAGAGCTTGAGCTTGGCGTCGTCGGCGCCGGTGGCGAGCAGGCGGCCGTCCGGCGAATAGTCGACCGCGTTCAGGTCAAAGTAGTGGCCCTGCTGCTTGAGCACGTACGTCTCGGAGCGCCACTCCCACACGAGCAGCTGGCCGAGCTTCTCGGACGCGAGCGCGAGCCACTCGCCCGTGGCGTTGAGCGCGACCGACGCGATCTCGTTCTGCGTGATGCTGAGCGTGTGGATGTTGACGAAGCTGGGCGTCTCGTACAGCCCGAAGGTGCCGTTGCCGAAGCCCACGACGAGCAGCCCGCTGGACTCGTGGAACGTGCAGCACAGCACCTTGGCGAACTCCATCTTGAACACGTGCTTCTTCTTGGTCATCCACTTGACGGCGCGCGCGATCGCCGGCGTCTCGGACTCGGACTCGTCTTCGACGTCGTCATCATCCGGCAGCTGGTAGGCCCACACGTAGGCGCCGCCGTCGCGCGCGACCGTGTAGATCTCCTTGTCGTCGGCCGAGAAGAAGGCGCCGACGACGTAGTCGCGGTGACCCGCGAGCGTCACCGGGTGGAAGTTTGGGTGCGGGTCGACCGAGAAGACGCGCGCCGAGAGGTCCTCGGCGCCCGTGACGAAGAAGCGCGAGTCGTGCGCCCACGAGACGGTGAGCACGTCGGCGTAGTGGCCGCCGTAGGTGCGGTGCAGCACGAAAGGGGCAAACTCGCGCTGGAGCCCCGGCGTGCGCCACAGCTGCACCTTGTTGCCGTGCGAGAGGGCGATGAAGCGGTCGTCCGGGCTGAAGGCAAGCGCGCGCACGGGTTTCTTGAAGTGAAAGCGGTACAGCACCACGCCCTTCTTGAGGTTCACGAGCAGGCAGCGGCCGTCCTCGTCCACCGCCAGCAGCAGCCGCGAGTCGTGCGAGACGGCGAGGCGCTCCACGTTCTTGCGCGCCTCGAACGCGAACGTCGACGACGTGTGGCTGGTCGGGGTCGGGTGGGGAGTGCGCGAACGAAAGAACGAAGTCAGTCCACAGCCGCTGCAGCCAGCAAACGCGTCACCAGTCTGGAGCCACGCACTTGATGAGGTCGAAGCGCGTGATGCGGTTGCCCACGGGGCTCAGCACCGAGTTGCCGTCCGGCGTGAACACGACATTGCCCTGCGAGTAGACGCTGCCGCACAGGTGCTGGAACTGAATGCTCGCCATGCGCACAGTACACGCAACGCAGTGTCAGACGTCGGACGCGGCGCTGGCTCAAGGGCTGCATGCTCCCCGCCGTGCGCTGGCGCTCACCTGGTACGCGAACTTCATGGCGGCGGAAGGCTCGTCCTGTCCTGCCTGGGTGGTGGTTCGGTCTGCCCTTTGGAGCTCGTCGCCCAGCGGTTGACTGGTTTCGAGTGAAAACCCGGTTTCGACCAATCAAAGTCGGATAAATGAGAGATTTGACCAATAATAAGCACCGCCATGGAGTGGAACCCCACTTGGGCAGCACTGCAACTCGACTACTGACGGCGGCGAGCATGGCGACGACTGGCGCGGCACCGACGGTCATGGCCAAGTTCCTGGGGCTGCTGCGCAACTATCGCGAGCCCGTGGCGGATGCGGACGTGCGCGAGTACTTCCGCGACGCGCCGGGTGACTACGAGAAGCTGCCGGGCATCATCAACACGCTCATGGGCGAGGTGGGGCTTCGCCGGCGACGAGTGGCGCTGGCTGCTGGTGCTGGTGCTGACGCTGGCGACTGACGCGAGTGGCGCTCGCTTGTGCGGACGAGCGCAGGGAAAGATCAAGATCTTCCAGAAGGGCAGCGTGCTCTCCTACGGCCTCATTGGCGCCGAGGAGGCCGAGCGCATCCGCGGACTCACGTGAGTTTTGACTGCGCCTCACTCGCGCTCGAGCCGCCGAGCGACTAACGAACCCGCGTGGCGCCAGGCTGGAGCAGCGGCTGGTGCTGCAGGAGATCGAGCGCGCCGGCAACAAGGGCATCTGGACGCGCGACATCAAGACGCACACGAACATCCCGCAGCAGGTGGTGACCAAGACGCTGCGGTTGCTCGAGACGCGCCAGCTCGTCAAGTCGGTCAAGTCCATCAGCAGCAAGAACAAGAAGCTCTACATGCTCTACGACCTGGGTGCGTTCGCTCTCCCTTCGGCCGGGCGAGCGCTCGGTCAGTCCCAACCTGTAGACCTGTAGGGCTCACTTGCGCTCTTGTCTCGCGCTTGTGTGTGTATGAGAGCAGTGCCGTCGACGGAGATCACGGGCGGTCCGTGGTACAACGAGCAGGAGTTCGACCACGTATTTATCGACACGCTCAGCACGTTCGTGTACGAAGTGATCAAGGCGTCGGTACGTCCGTCGCTAGCGCTGCGCGCCTTCTCGCTTGCCTGCGTGGCGCCTGACGCAACTGTCCGCACCATGGCCGCCCCAGGGCATGAGCACGCTCAACGCCATCACGGACAAGGTGCACGCGTCGGGCATCTCCAAGGTGGCGCTCGGCCCCGAGGAGATTCGCTCCATCATCCAGACGCTCATGTACGACGGCCGGGTCGAGGAAGTGCGCTCGGTGCGCCTGACGTCGGCGGTGAGTGGCTTTGAGGGTTGACGCGGCTGGACGAGGACGCTCTACCTAACTTTCTTTGCTGCAGGCCAACCACGAAACCAAGTACAAGGTCTCGCAGCAGATCTCGACCTTCAACTACCTCTCGGACACGCCCTGCGGCGTCTGCCCGGTGCGTGACATGCGTGTGCCTCCGTCGCGGCTATCGGGTTCGCGTCACGAGAGCTGACGATGGACGGCTCTTGCTGCGCGATGGCAGGTGTTCGACCAATGCGCCGAGGGGAACGTCATCTCGCCCCGCTCGTGCCTGTACATGACCAAGTGGCTCGACCTCAAGGAGCTCGAGTTCTAGCGCCCGGCGCCGGGCAGCCGCAGCCGATGTGGACCTGGAGCAGGAGGGGTCGCTTACCACGCGATCGATGCATGCACACTCTGAATGAATCCCGAGCCCCATTCCCCAATATTCCCCAATATTCTCATTCCCACTCTTTAGTGACGAGTCACTATACTGAGATCTGACGGGACGACGGAGTGACGGTCATCATGCACAGCACAGCAAAACAAACGGAGGAAGGTCGGGAGAAGCAAGCAACCTCCTGTCGCCGCCGTCCGCTCCGCCTCCCCCTCCCTCCCCTTCACCTTCACGCGCGAGCGCAAGGGCCGCATCCCCCTCGTCTCACACCGCGCCGGGCCCTGCTCGCCACTCTGGCGCCCGTCCTCCCCTTGCCCACAAACGTAGTAGCTGACCGGACAGGAGCGCGGGCATGGCGACGGACCTGAGCGCGAGCCGCATCGGCAGCGGCCCGGCCGTCAACAGCGCGGCGGCGCCGCCCGCGAGCGAGAACGCGTACGAGAAGCTGTCGCGCGAGGTGCACCAGATGCAGATCACGGGCGCCATCCACACGGACTGGCTGGAGAACCCCAAGGGGTACCTGCTCAAGCCCGACTTCAAGCGCCGCGCGCAGCACGTGGGCGCGGGTGGCAAGAAGCTCAACAGCTCGCGCGTGCTGCGCCTGCACCTGCCGGGCAACACGTACCGTCTGCGCTGGTTCGTGCTCGACGGCATGATCCTGCGCTACTTCAAGAACAACTCGGAGGAGCAGGAGCTCGGCGCCATCCACCTTACCTCGGTCAACGCCGTGCTGCCCTCCAGCGTCGCCGACGCGCCCGAGCACGCGCTCGATCTGGTGCGGCGCAGGCGCGGGTGCATGCATGGGTACGGTGGGCTCGTCTCACGCTGCGGCGTAACCTGCGCAGGTGTGCGCGGACCGCATCTACACGATCGCCGGGAACGACCGCGAGGACATGGTGCGCTGGGCCACGGTGCTCACGCTCGTGGTACGTGGCGCCCCCTCCGCCGGCTGCTGCCTGTTGACGTTGCACCGCACTGACGAGAGCCTCGTCCTGGCCGCCGCCCGCCCGCCCAGCTCCGCGGCGAGTACAAGCCCAAGTTGATGCAGCGCCCCGAGTCGTCCATCATCCGCGGCAGCTCAGTGATCCCTCGCCCGAGCGCGATGGCGCGCAAGACGGCTATGACCCACGGCGGCTCGCGCTTCACGGACGCGAACGGCATGCGCATGACGGGCACCATGGGGGCGGGCGACGACGCCGACAAGATGCGCGGGGACGACGACATGAAGGAGAAGATCGTCACAGTCACGTTCGACCAGCCGGGCGCTCTCAACCTGATCCTGCGCGGGACCGTCGACGACGAGGTCATGGTCTGCGGCTTCAAGGGTTCGTCCCCTGGGGAGCCGAGCGGGCTGGCCGAGGCGTCGGGTGTGATCCGCGTCGGGGACATCCTCATCTCCATCAACAGCCACTACTTCACGAACATTGAGTTCCAGCAGGCCATCGACATGATCCGCAGCGCCGGCCGCCCGCTCACGCTGCGCTTCCTGCGCGTCGAGTACCACGTGACGCCGACGGAGAACGTGCGCGTGGCGGAGGGCTGGATCTTGTCCAAGGAGCCCGCAGCGCACCGCTACCGGATCCGCATGCTGCAGCTCCACGGAGACAAGCTCAAGCTGTACAAGCCGAGCCTCCAAGGCGGGCGGGTGGACGAGCCGTGCTTGACGATCCGCATGGACCAGGTAATGGACATTCGGCCCATCAACGACACGCGGGAGGTCGTGACAGCGTTCACCCAGTGCCACCCGAAGCAGTGGGGCATCACGCTGGAGGGCACGCAGAGCATCTTCACGTTCTACACCAAGAACAAGAAGGACATGGTTCAGTGGGTGGACCTGCTCAAGAACTCCCCCTTGTACTCGCCCAAGGCGACGCGGCTGTCGATCCCCGTCCACCCCGTCGCGGTCGTCGAGTTCAACCCGGCGCTGGAGCCGAAGGTCGTGCTCGAGGACGACATCGGGAAGCTCGGAGACCTGCTGCCGACGTTCTCCGGCCACCGCTTCCTGCTTCTCGAGGACGGCAAGATGCTGTACTACTTTGACGCGCACTTCGCGGCGACTCGGACGCGGCCGATCGGCATCGTCCGCTGCAGTAACATCGTGAGCATTGTCCCGAGCCAAGTAACGAACGAGCCGGAGCTCCAGACGGCGCCCAACGGAGTCCACTGGAGCGACGCGAACCAGCCGAGGGAGATCTCGGAGGAGATGATGCCGTGGCGGCTGGAGCTCGGCGTCCTCGTCAACGCCGGACCTCAGCGGTACCGCCGGCCGTTCGTCATGTGCTTCGACACCCAAGAGAAGATGATGAAGTGGGGCATCGCCATTGGGAAGGAGGCGAAGCGCCTGACCGGCCAGGAGTACGACCTGTCGTCGATCAGTCGCCGCCCGTCGCGGAGCAACAGCTACTCGTCGATCCGGCAGATCGAGACGCCCATGTCCCGGCCAGCCGTGTCGCGGCTCATGTCGAACCAGTCCAAGTACATCGACCCGCACGTGCAAGTGACTCCGCAACTATACCGGAGCCTAAAGGACGTGACGCTCAAGACGGCCACGCGCGGGTGGTTCTTGGTCAAGCGGCCACTCGCGACGGGTCTGGACGCGTATCACCCGCGGTTCCTCGTCCTGATTGACAACGAGCTGCTGTTATTCAAGTACGAGGTGCTCGAGGATGAGAGCCTCCATGCGTACGCCACGCGGCTGGACCTGAGGGAGATCAAGGACGTTCGGGAGGCGGAGTCGGGCTTCCAGGAGAACCTGGACTTCACTATCCAGCTGACCACCGCGGACGACGTGCTATGGATGGTACGGCGCTTGTTGCTTGTCGGTGGTGCCTTGGCGGGTGTGTTTGCAGTCATGCTGACTGTGTTGTGTGCGCCAGATTGTCGCGGAAAGCTACGCGCAAAAGGAGACGTGGCTGTCGGCCCTCATCTGGCTCTCGGACTACCACTACCGCTCTCCAGATTCGAGCAGCGGGTTCTCGATGAACGGCACGGGCGAGAAGCGCATCAAGAACCCTGGGCTGATGACGTCGATCCCTGAGGCGGACGAGGGCTCCGCCAGCGTCCTGAGCCAGAGCGAAGAGAACGACGGACTCCCTCCCCCGATCATGATGAAGCAGCGGTCGGTCGGCGCCGCCAACACGGGGTTCCCGCTGCCGTCCGAGGACTTCGCTGGCATCGGCGGATTCATCCAGATTGCGGGCAAGCGCGTGTTCGCCGCCATCTCGAACGGCGTTTTCAGTTACTACGACCGGCAGGGCGACTATGAGAACGAGTGGGGGGACGCGATCGACGCCATCTCGCTCAAGGAGATCGAGGACGTCCACTCAGACGGGCAGGACGCCGGCAGCTTCGTGATCAAGGTCAAGGGCGAGAAGGAGGTGCAGCTGGTCGCCGAGTCGGCCAAGCTCGCCAAGCGCTGGATGCTCGTCATGTGCTCGTGCGGAGACCTGATCCTGAAGAAGGCGCCGCGCGTGGACAGCTGGCTGAGCACGCGGCCCAAGGAGGCGTGGATCTGGAAGCTCGACCGGCTGTACCAGATCTTCCGCCGGCGCTACTTTTCGCTCCGGAACCACCAGCTCATCTTCTACACGGAGCCCGGCGGCCGCCTGCTGGGCATGATCTCCCTGCCGACCATCTTCCACCTGCAGATGTCGCGGGTGCTGACGCGCAGCAAGGACGAGGCGGACTTTTACCAGCTCGAGATCAGCTTCGCGGTGCCCACGGCTGCGGAGGAGACGTCGCGGACGGACGAGATCGGCGACTTCTACGCCTTTTTGCTGGCCTTCAACACGGAGGGCGAGCTGCGCGAGTGGGCCAACGCCATCTACGACTGCTGCACCAACTCCATGTCGCTCAAGGGCAGCACGACGCTGCCGCCGCTGGACGAGATCCAGGTACTGCCCAAGGAGCTGCTCAAGACGTCGACGTTCGACCACAACGACGACCACCTCTTCACGAGCGCGGACGGCCCGAGCGAGTCGGAATCGTCCACACGGAGCTCGGAGCTGGCACGCCGCGCGGCTGCCTCGTCGCGTAGCTTCAGCGCGAGCGGGTGGCTGTACTACCGCACGTCCAAGGAGGAGCGCATCCGGCTGCGCTACTTTGTGCAGTGGGGCTACGAGCTGTCGATCTACAAGCACGAGATGCTGCCGGACGAGCCCGTGGCGATCCGCTACGGCGTGATCGACTGCCGCGCGCTCGTAGACGTGCGGTTCGCGTACATCAACTCGCCGGAGAACGCCGTGGAGCTGATCCTCGGGTCGGACACAAGCGTGGTCATCATCCCGCGGACAGACGAGGAGGCCGTCACGTGGCGCAACTCGCTGCTGGACGTCAAGCGCGCGTACGGACAGCTCGAGTCGGGCAAGAACAAGGAGGACACGTTCGGCACGGGCGTCTTCATCAGCCGCGGCAGCACCTTCTCGACCCACAAGGATAACGAGGAGCTGCTGCGCCAGCAGATCGAGGCGGCCGTCATCTACTCGTGCAACCTGCAGGATTGGGACGGCCGCAAGTGGATCCCCAAGTACTTTGTGCTCACGAGCTCCCGCGTGCTCATCCTCTCGCTCGCGCTGCACTTGTACGACGAGGAGCCGGACATCATTGGCTCGTTCGCTACCAAGGACGTCGTCGAGGTGCGCTCGTGCAACGAGAGCGAGGAGGCCGAGGCCGGCAACTGCAAGACGGCGTGCATCATCACGCTCAGCGGGTCGCGCGCGCGCTCGGCGTCTGCGGCGGCGCAGGGGCAAGGCGCAGAGTGCAGCGCGCACCAATCCGTGTCGAGCCGGATGATCCTCAAGTGCGACTCGATGGGTACGTTCGGTCTTGCTCTCGCCTGGCGGGCGGACGCACGTGCGCTTGAGTGGTCCCGCGCGCTAACGACTGGGCTGACTGACGCAATGGATGGACAGACCACTGCCTGGAGTGGATGCGCTTGCTGTGCTCGAGCAACGGCAAGCTCGAGCTCAAGAAGAACGCGGCCACAGGATACTGGGGCAGCGTCAACCGCGTCGCGACGCTCTCCCGACACCACAGCTTCCTGGCGACGGCGCCGCTGTCGGCCGCGATCGCCAGCGCCAAGTCGGGCGGCTCGGGCGCGGCGAACGGCGAGCGCATGCGCCGCATGTCGCGCCAGGATGCGGCTCGCAAGTACGTCCGTCCGCTCGACCTGTTGTGCTCCAGACGTGTGGTATGCAGTGGAAGTGGCCACATGAAAGCGGTGCTCACCTGCGCGTGTTGGGTTTGCTGAGGCAGGCGGACGTCCGAGCTCATCATGAGCCGCAAGATGAACGTCCAGCGGTAAGCGGGGCCTGCAGCGCCGGAAGGCTCGGGCCGTCCTCGACCGCGGACAGTAAGTACTCGAAGTATGGGCAAGTGCGTCGCATGAACGGTAAGTATGGGCGAGTACGTCGCGTGGACAGTAGCAGTGCGTACGAGTCGCGCGAGCCGCCAGCTCTTTGCAGGGCCATGCGGCCGTCACAATGCATCAACGGCTGCTCCCACGGAGCGTTTATGAACTCACGCGCTCGTCCCCAGGCCTCCCTCACATGACGATGCAGCACCCGCCCACGCAGCTGTGGACCGTTGGCGTCCCAGTCGCGCGTGCTTCGTCGGCGGCCAGGCGGCGCTCCTTGGCTAGCGCCTCCTCCTCCACGAGCGCGCGGTAGTACTCGACGCCGTTCGCCGTGTCCATGGTGTCAGCGCCCGAGCCGTCCCCGTCGTTGCGCGCGTCCTCCGCCTCGAGGGCCAGCGACCCGACCGCAGTCGCCGCCCGCTCGCCGAACACAAGCTCGCCCTTGAAGAACCGCCCGGCCTCGTTCACTGTCCCGAGCAGCGACAGGTTGTCCTCGAACGGCAGGATCCGCCGGTACGACTCGTCCGTGATGCTGTCGTTGGCCAAGTAGTCGCTCGAGTTCAGCCGCTTGCCAGTCGCCGCCGGCGCGCTCGCCTCGGTCACGCCCTCGTCTCGCACGGCGAGCACGCGGCCGTCGCTCACGTTGGGCAGCGAGGCGGCCGCGGAGCTCTCCGCGCGCGTCTTGTTGAGCGCGTCCAGCCACCGCCGCATGTCGCGCTCGTCGGCGGCCGTGACGCGCATCGTCCGCCCGTGGGCGAGCTCGATGTTGAGCGTGTGGTACTTATACGCGTCGACGGACGCGTGGGCGACGGCGCCGTGGCCCAGGACGGCGCCGTCGACGTCGCTGTAGTAGATGAGCGCGCCGTGGCGGACCTCGAAGTACCGCCGCTTCCACGTCTTGAACCGGCGGCCCTCCTTCTCCAGCCACCCGCTGCACGTCGAGGTCGAGGCCCTCGCGTCGCCGGTGGACGAAGCGCCATGAGCTCCTCCGCCGTGCGCTCGCCTCAGGTCCGACTTGTGCTCCTCCGCCTTGCGCTCCGACTGGTCGAGCGCCGACGCGTACAGGGCGCGCCACCACCGCTGGTACTCTTGGTTGGACTGCGCGGCGACGACGAGCTCGGCGCCGTCGAGGCCCGACACGCGCAGCGCGAACGGCACGCTCTCCCAGTCGGCCACGGCGACGACCACGAGCGACCGGAGCAGCGGACTCGTCTCGCTCTTGTAGCAGCTCAGCGTCGACCCGAACAGCGTGCAGTAGCGGCGTCGGAGCGACTGGAGCTTGTCTTCCTCGACCATGAGCCACCCGCGGCACCCCGGCGGCGCGCTCTCGGGCGCGGGGTCGGCAGTAGAAGCGCTGCTACCTGTTGCATCGGCCGACGGAGCGCGCTTGGCCGCGTCCGGCTCCACGGCCGGGTCGGGCTCTTCCCCGTCCACCAGGCTCGACCACGAGTACCTGCGCTCCGTCTCGGGCTCGCCCTTCATGGCCGCGGCCCACAGCCGCGCCCCAGTCCCGAGCTGCGACTGGTACTCCTCAACGTCTCCCTCGGTGAACTCGGCCTCGGCGTCCCCCGCGTCGTCGGCGTCCTCCACGTCGTGGTCGAACTCGTCCGCGACCGGGCCGAGCGCCGCCCCTGCGCTGCCGCCGCGCGAGTGGAGGAAGGACTCGGTGAGCTCGGACGCGACGCGGAGCGCGCGGTGCCACATGGAGAAGACCTCCTGGCTGGGCGAGACGATGTGCAGCTGCCGCCCGTTCCGGAACCGCACGTCGAGCGAGAACGGCCGCTCCTTGCCCACCGCCACGTCGAACACGACGCCCGACCCGAGGACCGCGCCCTTGACGTTCGAGCTGCGGTAGTACACGAGCGTCGAGCGCGTCAGCACAAAGTACCGGCGCTTCCACGTCTTGAAGTGCTGGCCCTTCTTTAGGAGCCAGCCGCGGTAGATGACGCCTGCCTCGGAGGCTGGGCTGTCGCCGTCGCTGGGGTATTGCTGTCTGGCTGCTGGAGAGGCCTGGCTCGCCGGGGACGCCTCCAGCTGGACGGACGCGCGGTCGACCGCGTCGTACGGATGGGCTTGTTCTCGCGTCCGCGCCGTCGCGCTTTTCGCTGTCGCGCTCTGCACGCCGCTGCTCCAAAGAGGCGCCCGAGGCGATGCGAGCGCAGCGTCTTGTCCGTCCGGTGGCGACGCCGACGAGGCCGACACGGTCGACGCCACGGACGACGATGACCGCTGTGGCGGCTCCGTGGGCGGCTCCGTGGGCGGCTCGGGCTTCCCCACGAGGTCGCAGAGCGCGCGCATCCAGCGGCGCGTGTCGTCCGGCGAGGCGGCGCGCACGCACAGCGAGTGCGGGTCGTCGTCCGAGTCCGAGGCGAACGAGACCTCGAGCCAGGCGCTGGGCCCTTCACCGCCGTACGCGACGTCCACGACCAGGTTCTCGGCGCACACGTCGCCGTCCGGGCGCTTGCGGTACTCGAGCAGGCCGTCCTCGAGCACAAAGTAGCGCGGCTTCCACGCCCCCGACCGGCCGCCGCGCTTGTCGAGCCAGCCCTCGCAGCGCTGGCGCCCCCGCCGCGAGCTGCTCGGCTCCTCCGCGTGGCCCGTGACGGCGGACGCGCGCTCTTTCTCTTTCGGGAGATCGCCCACGGCCCGGGCGCCATACTGGAGCTGGCTGCTGCTCCAGCTCCGGCTGCTGCTCCGGCTGTGGCTCTGGCTCTGGATGCTCCCCAAATCGCCCAAGGCCAAGCGCTCGGGCGCCGACACGCGGAAGCTGGCCTGCGACTCGCCCAGCGCCTGCTTGATGGCGCGGAACAGCGCGCGGCTCTGCGCCGCGTCCGTCGTCGTCATGCGCAGCACCTGATTGCGCTTGGCCCCGCGCACGAGCAGCCCGTTGCGCAGCTCGGGCGCGTACTCGACGCCCGCGACCGTCACGCGGCCCTTCTCGTCCACGCCGCGCCCGTCGCGCGCCGCACCCGCGTAGTACGCCAGCTCGCGCCCGCGCAGCACGAAGTACCGGTTCTTCCACGAGCGCACGCGGCTGCCCTGCTTGGCGCCCCACCCGCAAAAGTCGGCCCCCGCCAGCGTCATGGCTCGGGCGTCGATTCGGATTCGGGAATGCTGCCGTGGACGAGGAGCTACGCGCGGAAATCAAGTGTACCCAGATGATGATTTGGGCCCGTTCGGTGTACCGGTACCAACAGAGTTACAGCTTGTCCCAAATCATATGGGTATGATATACTATAGTTGATACAGCTGCACCCATATGATTTGAGACAAACCCACGTGAACTGTATACCGCATGTTCCCTAGTTATCCGGATCACGGTCCACGCCGTCGTGCGCCCTCAGAGCGTGTTGAAGTAGCGGTCGCCGTAGTCGCCGAGGCCCGGCACAATGTACTTGGCGGCGTTCAGTCCGTTGTCGACTCCGGCCGTGATGATCTTGACCTCTGCGTATCAAACAACCAAATCGTTCATGCCGCGAGTCAGCGAGACGCACGCGGGCTCGAGCGTCGGCCTAGCGCGCGGACTTACGTGGGTACGCCGCAAACAGCGCATGGATCCCCTCGGGGCATGAAATGACGTTCAGGAACGTGATCTTGTGCTCCGGAACGCCCGCGGCGAGGAGCGTCTGCGCGTCGAAGTTGGCACACGGCAAGCAGTTAGCGCGCGCGTCCCAGCGGCCCAAAGAGCCCGGCGGCCCAGTCCTGGCGAGGCGCACCTTGATGGCCATGTTGACACTGCCGCCCGTCGCCAGCATCGGGTCCACCAGCAGCACGCGCTCGAACTGCTCCACCTTGGGCGGAAGCTTCGAGTAGTACATGACCGGGTGCTTGTCCTCCGACTCCTCATCGCGCTGGATCAAGATCTTGCCTGGCTCGGCGCAACAGCTCGCGGTCAGCGCCATAGCATAGTGCAATGAAACCGCACAGCGTATGCACGCATGCGCGTAGATGGCAGCAAGGAACGCACCGACGGCGACGCTCGGGTCGCACGTGAGGATCGACTGCAGCAGGCTGTCGCCCGCGCGGATAATGGACACGGCGCACACCTTGTGCGCCGGCACTAGGCCCGTGAACTCGTCGCCCGTGGGCGTCACGACCGTCGCCGTCTCGCCCGCGCAGCTCGCCAGGCCCTCCTCGGACAGGATCCTGCAGTCGCGCTGTCAGACCAGACCGGAGGGGCGGGCGGGCGAGATCCGACCGCAGGCAAGCGGCCGAGGCGAGCGAGACGTCAACCGCGCGCGTACGCACCGCATGAGCCGGTCGGCGTAGTGCTTGAACTCGACCGGCGTCGTGGCCGCGTCGCGCAGCTTGATCTGCAGCGTGGCCAGCGCCTTGTACGTCAGCACCTCGAGGTTCGGGTACGTGGCCTGCAGGTCCTTCACGAGCGCCGGCGTCGCCATCGTCGGCTGGGAGGGAGGGAAGCTACTGCTACGTAGTGCTAGCGCTAGCGCTAGTGCTCGGTGGCTCGGTGGCTCGGTGGCTCGGTGGCTCGGTGGCGCGTCTCCGCGTCAATTTGAATACTGCGCGCGGTTGGTCTGGAGACGCGGGGCGCCACTTCGCCTCTTTGTCGCGCAGGGGACGGGTGTCACGCAGGGGACGGGCGTTGTGGCAACTGCATTCTCGCACTAAACTGCCGTGACACTCCGCCACCCGTCGAGTTACTCGTGTACCCTTCAACGAGGGTACACACTGGCCAATCAGAATGCGCTGTACCCCCCCGACGTCACCGACTTGCATGCAGGTAAGCAAGCGTATTGCGACTGGCCACCACCTTCAAGGCGCCCCTTTCCCTACAGTAAACCAGCAAGAGATGCTTCATACAGAGCGAGCAGCAGCGCCGGTAAGCAGCGCGGCGGCGACCGTTTCGCATGCAGCGCCGCCCGCGTCCGCATGCGCCCGCTCTACAGTGCGTCGTGCATTCTCCGCCGAGTCGTCATGACACTGCCGCCGCGCAGTCCGTTCCGGCAGGATACGTACATAGCGGGATAATCCTCCCCCAGACTCCACTCCTGGCCTCTCACAACTATAATAAGTACATACGCGCGGGCCGCGGCGTGTCGAACGCCCGGCCCCGCTCCCCCCCCCGCTCTCAGTACTTGCGGTCCATCCAGTACGCGAGCGGGCTGGCCAGCAGGTCGTAGCTGACGGCGAGCGCCAGGTACGCCATGACGTCGCTGCCGCCGCTCACGTGCAGCCGCTGCACGCGCTTGTGCGGGTCGCTGGGCACGCTGAGCGTGCTGCTGCACACGGGCTCGCCCGCGAGCTCGCTCATGGTCACGTAGTGCAGGTGCGGGTCGCCCTTGGGCGAGCTCGGGTGCACCATGGAGATGGCGGTGGCCACCTTGCCGTGGGACATGACCTCGGCCATGAGCAGGCACCGGTAGCCGCCGTTCTTCTTGGACTTCTTGACGAAGCCCACGTCCTCCTCGCGCAGGCCGCCGTTGAGCAGGTCGGGCACGACCCGCTTGAGCGCCACCATGTGCTGCGTGTTCATGCGCCGCACGTACTTCTCGACCGAGAGCGTGTACAGCTGCCCGCCGTCGCCGCAGTGGCGCAGCGCCCACTGCTTGCGCGAGACGCGGGCCACCTCGAACAGCTTGCGGCGCCCGAAGCCGTAGACCGAGCACTTCTTGAGCCCGTGCAAGGGCCGGAAGTCGCGCTTGTCCAGCAGGTAGATCGTGTCCATGAAGAAGGAGAGCACGCCGCGCGACCACATGAGCGACTCGCTCGCGACCGTCGACTGGCGGCTCGTCGCGGCCTGCGCCTGCTCGGCGTAGAACTCGCCGAAGCGCGCGACTGTCTTGGCGTACGTCTCGCACATGCACGTGCTGCCCGCGTCCGAGGGCGGCGGCGCGCGCTGGTGCGCCTGCACCAGGCCCTCGATCTCGCGGAGCAGCTGCGAGTCCCTCTTGGCACCGATGAGCGACAGGTACGCCGGGTGCAGCAGCACGGCGTCCACGTCCGAGATCCACTCGAGCAGCTCAATGATCTCGTCCGAGAGCTGCGCGGGCGCCGCGTAGAACCGCCGGATGGAGCTGTGGGCGCCCATCAAAACGCACGCACACAACACACGGCCAAGGGGTCAGTCATTGGGTAGATACTCTGAATGTCCAAGCCAGGGAGCGACGAACGCACGCGAGCATGCCGAGCTGGAAGTACTGCGTCTCAATGAAGCGCAGCTGGTCGGCCACGGCGCGGTCCTGCAGCAGCGTCTTGTACAGCGCCACGACCTTGGCGGGCGTGCACTCGAACGTGCCCTGCGCGCGGCCGACCGAGATCTCGTACGTGAACGACGCCGAGTACTGCGACGCCGCGGACGCCGAGGCCGCGCGCTGCCTCGCCGCCGGGCCCGCGGCCTTGGGAGGCGCGAACGCCGAGATGTCCACGCGCAGGCACGGCATGTGCTCGGCTGGGGGAGGGAGACGTGGCCACCACCGCGTTAGTATTGACTCGGCCAAGACGCACGCAGCCGACGGACGGGCGGACGCACCGATCAGGATGGGCTTGGGGTCGTGCAGCTCGCACACGTAGGTGGGGAAGAGGGCGAGCTCGTCGTCGCCGCCGAGCGTGCGCGCGTCCTCGTCCCCGTCCTGGTCGCTGCCGCTCTCGCTGGCGCTCTCGCTCTCGGCGTCGCTCGCGCCCACGTCCGAGCTGCTGCGGTCTGTGTCCGTGGGCGACGCGCCGCGCGGCGAGGCGTCGCCGTCCAGCTCCGTCCCCTTGTGCGACGGCGCCGAGGCCGCGCGCAGCAGCTGCCGCCGCTTGGTGGACGCCGCCCACTTGCGCGCCAGCAGGTCGCGCGCCGGCTCCACCATGGAGACGCTGCGCCCGTTGGCCGTGGCCGTGGGCGTCAGCATGATGTAGGACGCGCCCGCGCTCATGGCGATCGGGAAGAAGTGCCCCCTTCGCGGCGAAACAGCCGCCCGCGACTAAGAAAAAAAACTGAGCGAGAAAACCACCCGCTCGTTCGTTCCCGACCAACTCACTCAGCAAATGGGCGGGATCAGCTGATGAAGTGTAGAAGGAGAAGGGAAGGAGATGAGATCCGCTGGCTTTCTCGCTGCTACAGTACAAGTTACCCTAACCAGCGACTCGATTTTGGCATTTTGTCACAATTTAGGCCACCGACGGTTTGATTCGTGAGCAATTTTGTAAAGATTGTGTCACACAGTACAGTACCACGGCAAAACATACGGATTTGGGGTCAGAATGGAGTCTGTACTACGCTCGGATTTTGGGCCAACAATAATTGCAAAGATCCACTCAGCTGGTACCTTTAGCCAATTGATTAGTACAGATGTAGCTGACCATAATTTGTAATTTTCGCCAAAAGAAGATGGAGACACCGAACAGGCAAAAGAAGATGGAGACACTGAATAGGCAACTTCAACGCTTAACTGACCAAAATTCTTAGTTCTCGCCAAAAGAAGATGGAGACGAATCTTTTGCAGCTCAGGACGGTTGGCCGCGCCACCTCCAACAAACTGCCAAACCGGCAACCTACTTGGCCGTGGTGCGACCAGCGACACACGCCGATCTTCTCGCAAACTTCTTTCGGGGAGCATCGCCAGATTCACCCTCGTTACTTCAACTGGGATATGTCGGCAAATTGGATGGACGATAAGCGCTGGGTGCAGGTACCGGTTACGTCGGGAGCTGCTCGAGGCGATCGAGGACGGAGACCAGGAAGTCCGATGCGGCTGATACCGGGGGGGTTCATGGGAAGTTGATCGAAAAAGAATGATTGTTTTAAAGAGTACTACTCTTTGACAACTTCTTGGTTAATACAAGTTTCTGTCATCGCAGGGTATTAATTGTATTAGACATATATTTTATATAAATACTATCTATTTTCGTTTAATAAAAAATAATATGTCGTTTAAAAATTAATACAGGATTAATTATAATTTTTTTGGTTTTACGTTTGAGAGCCATCCTTTTTCGAAGGATTCCATCATTTTTCGAAGGGTATTCCATTTTTGTCCGCGGACAAGCTTGCGTAATCAGGATGTCACCAGTACATGTTATATGTTTGCTAACCTATATCTTGATGTCAATATAGCGATGAGTAGATTTCTTTGTGATAAAGTTACTTTTTTACCGTTACGTCCTCTGTTTATGCGCCACATGCAAAATTTATGATGGTTACTATGTTTCAAAAGAATAATCTATTCGATTTGGTTTGCTGAGAATAAGAATATCAATTACGAATTTTATTCGGTGCTTTTACTACATAATACTGTATCTCCTTTCAAGAGACTAGAGTATACTTCCTCTGCTAAAAAAGAATGAACATTTTATATTACTGAAAGAGAGTCTTCAGCTACACGCAGCATTCTTGGCGTCAACTTGACATTTGAACGAGACATCGACTGTTTTAAGCGATGGGTTTTGACCAGTGAAAGAAAATACCAAAAATTGGCTTTCAAAGAGCTAAAAAAAGTATGAATTCACATTTAATGTGCTTCAAAGCAGCAATTATATTTACCTTCGTTTTGAAATTCACTTTACGATAAAGCAAAAAAGTCTGCTTTACATGTATTGTAAAACCCAAACATTTTGTCCTCCGAACTGATACGGTTATTGGGGGCAACTCGCTGTATTTTATATATAACAAGGTGTCGCTATTATTAAAATGCGCGTATAAGAGGACTGGATAAAAAAATTGGCGTAAACAATCTCGTAAAGCTGAATACTTTGAATAGCAGATAGAGATATTGGCGCTGATTCGGTCGTATTCTCCAACGAGTAGAGCAAGCGCTGGCGCGCTGTCACACACCAATACAGTATGCCGTAAATATACGTGATTCTGTGCGCGTAGGACGGATCTTTGGTGTTTCTAGGCGTACCATTCAATGACGGTATTCATCTCAGAGCGTGAATACTGTACAGATCCAGCTCTTTCAGAGCTGGAGATATATAAGTGCACCCGCCAGGAATGCCCATGCAAAAATGGGCGTTTCAAGCGGGTCGATATATATAAATCTGCACTCA